>JAPMOQ010038156.1:1482875-1503245 GCA_026543055.1 Argiope trifasciata | reverse complement strand
ATATATATATATATATATATATATATATATATATATATATATATATATACCCATTTCTTGGTCAACAAAAATTAAAACGAAACCAACCAGGTCGAAATCGAAATTAAAACTTAATTCAGAATTACACGCTAAAAGTCCACAAAATGAAAGGTAAACGAATAAGAACCAATTAATGAAACAAATCCATAATACTATAATTAAAGAATTATTTAAACGAAACAGAAACAGTACTAACCACGGAAACGAAACCAAAACCGGAATCGAAACTAACAATCATTACTGATTCAAACAAGTTTAAGAATTAAAAAAAGTTTTTATATCAATTATTGTATTTGGAGAGCGCAAATGCAGCTACAACTAAAATGCAAATGAATTTAAGCTAATTAACAAAATAAGCTAAGCGAGGTGTCAATACTTTTGACCATTGTCCCCCGATGCCTCACAGAAAAAATCCCTTATTTGGAATCCTTGTTTGAAAGTGGCCCTTGACGAAGTTTTCAGGCCGGATTCTTTTTCTATTGATTATTGTTTTGATTCGGTTGTGTTACTTTTTGAGATTATTTTGTTTATATATGCGTGTGTGTGTGTGTGTGTGTGTGTTTAATTTTCCACCCGATTTCATAATAAGGATTTTTTCTCAAGTTTTTATGCAATTATTTTCAGGTTTTTGCATGCGAATGCAAAAAGCCCGTCCATACAAATTACTTCTCAAGTGAATTAAAGTCATTTATAGTTAACAGAGAACGTTTATCTCCCCTGCATTCAAAGTTCCTTCCTTTAGAAAATACTTTTTTTGTTGAAATGTATAGTGCAATTAAGAATATAATGAGGCAAAATTTTATCCCTCAACAATGTACTGACTTAGTGAAAGCTTAGTTCTTATTTTTGAAATTCGCATATAGGAAACACAAATAAAATAAAATTCTAAAAAAAAAAAAAAAAAAAAAAAAAAAACGGATATGACTTCTCATTTAACTGATTGTTAAATTAACAATATTATTTTAAATTTATTGTTAAATATTATGGCGCACATTGGGTAAGAAATTTGAGAAGCTTGTGATGGATAGCGATATTATTTAAAACAAAAAAATGAGCAAAAAATGGAACAAAATCAAAAAATCAAAATGATCATAAATATAATGCTACAGATATAGCGATAAACATGCAAATAGCAAACAAAAACACTAGTAATGTAATGAACGAAATGTATTCAAATTGTTAAAAAATTAAGATGAATTTACTAAGATAGCATTTAATTTTTAACAATTTACTGTAAGAAATCTTTAATGCAAAAAATATGCATATCCCGTCAGATATAATTAAATCAACATTTAATTTATACTGGGTATATGTGTCCTAGATTACAGCGTTCCATTTTTTAAAATTCTAAAATAACTCATAATTAAAACCCTGCTTACTGTAATGTCAAGACGTCTTACATCAAATCCATAAAATATTTCATTTTTATGTTTTAAAACCATAATTTGACCATTAATCAAATTTGATGGATTGCCTTAAAAGAATCTACGGACAGTTTTGGGATTAAATAAGCCCCACTCTCATACCAAAGATTATGTAGTCACATGCAATCATTTCATTGAAAACCATGTGAAAGTTAAAGGGATATTTTTGGTATTCTTCAATCAAGTAATTATAGTGGCAAGTTTTAGAATCTGGATAGGTGTTGAAGCAGATGCTAACAAACATTTTTTAAAAAGGAAGTGGGCTAAAAATTTTCAATTAAGAATATTGCCGTGCATAAAGGACAGCTATTGTAAAATGAATTACATTTTGCCTAATTGTTGTTATTGATGGTGATATATGTTAATTGATATGGATGAGTTAGACAAAAGAATGAAAGGTGCATTGGTAATTTCAACACAAACATTTTTTTCGTATAATGTAATTTCTAATAGGATATTTATATCCACATTTTATCAATTATTTACCATTTTTAAATGAGGTATCAGTTATTTCAATAAACTTATCAATTTTAGGTGCTTAAATTACCAAATTTCTGAGAGATTTTGGAATATATATATATATATATATATATGTGTGTGTGTGTGTGTGTGTGTGTGTGTGTGCGTGTGTGTGTGTGTGTTCGTTAAGCATTTAAGTGTGTACATTATGACATGAAATTTTTTTATTGTAGTTATTTCAATTGAAAAGTGTAAAGAATTAAAAAACGAATGAATTGTATATTTGCAATGCATTATTTCTTTAACATTTGTAACAAATCAGAAATAAATTTTAAAAAGACAAATGTAATATTGAGCATTTTCAAAGAGGTATTTATTATATTCCTGGCTCCTTGTTGAACCCTGAATCTTTACTATAGGTTTCAAATAAATAATTTGACATCCTATTAAGAAAGACTTTATTAATAATATCAGAAAATAAAGAAATCATGCAGAAGGAATAATTATTTATATAAAATATAAAAATTGTACACACACACACACGCACACACACACGCACACACACACGCACACACACACGCACACACACACACACACACACACACACACACACACACACACATATATATATATATATATGTTTGTATCGTTTTATAAACATCAATTTTCCAAGAAAGGCTTCTGCAAATCATGTCATTTTAGTCAATATTTTTTAAATAATGTAATCAGAAAATCTGCCTTTCAGTCATTAATATGTTCTTGTTACTTAATGTATAATACTTACGATTTCTCGACTCCGAAACTGAAATTATTCGTAATTCGCAATAGAGAGTACATTGCCATGTTTATCGCTCAACGTGCAGTGTGACTAAAAGGACGACATGCATCACTGCAGGCACCAGTTACCATTTTTTTCTGTATATATCATTACTAATCTGTCTTTCTATTTTTTTTCTATTTTTTACATCTAACAAAACAACCTTATTTTCCCCTTAAAAATAAAATTCATAATTTATTTATCTGAATCACTCATCGCGCTAAATCATACATAATCTTTCAAATTAAGGCATATTTTTTTTCTTATTTGAATGGTTTCATTGGCACAAGAACTTCATAGCTATAAATTTTTTTGCTACGTGCATTCATGAAATTATATGATATTATTTATTGCTTTACCATATATTATTTTATATTACGTCTCTTAAATTGTTAGAAACTCTTAACAGTATACCACAAAATACGTTAATCGTTATTTCGTACAGATATATATATATATATATATTTGTTTTAGTAAAAGTGATTGTAATTATTTGTTGCCGTGGAGATAAAGGAGTAGAATTTTTTTCAAATTTTTCTATACTTAATTTTTTTTAAACTTTCTCTTTGTCTAAGGCTAATTTTAGGTACATTATTGTAGCATTAAGAACTTATTCAGTTCTTTTATTTAATATTTAATTGGATATTACTTATTATATAATCTCATAAATTATTAACAATTGGAGCAAAAAAAAAATATTTGATAGGAAAAAACAAAACGCACTGGAATACATCAATATCACTGAAAATATATTGTTATTGAGTAGATGATTGAATCCTCTTTTATAATTATCTCTAAGTTAATGCGTATCCATACCATCAACATGTAGGAAAATTAGCAAGCTTCAACAATATATAATATTTTATTAAATGATAATATCATCTGTATTTGTAATTTGTATAGTGAACAAATTATAACATCCTGAGAAAGTACGGTGATATACCGGTGAAATGCTCATTGTAATCAAAGTAAGATATAAATATGACTGTCATTTGTTCCAATATTTTTGTAAAAAATGACTAATTTTTACAAAAGCATGTTGAATATTATTCAAGTGCATTTTCAAAATTTAATGTAATAAAAAACATCATAGGTGTAGTTCGGGTTACTGATGCTAAGGTAATTGTAAAACTACATTATTACCTCATGTATGTTGTGTTAATGCCTAAAATAGATTTCAGGAAAAAAAACACTATGTAGAAATAAATATTTCAGATAGTAGTTAAATGTGGTGTAGTTCTTGGCACCACTTTAATCAAAAATAGATTATCTTAAATTTTATTAAATTGTAACCAGCAAATTATTTTAGGAAACGAATTTGGCATTCCGTTTTCAGATCTATTCTGGCAACTTCATTGCAAAATGTATTGGATGTAATCTTTATCTCATACAAGTTAATGTAATAGATATATTTCATTTGTGGAAACAATATTATCAAAAATATTTCAATAAATTTTATTTTTACCAAATAATATTTCCCTTTCATTTTCGTCTTAAGGAAATTATTCCATTTTCTTTTTGATTTAATAAATTCCGTCTTTAAAATGGCAAAAAAAGCAGGTAATAATAGCACAAGTAGCAGCATCTTCTAAAATTTTATCATCCTCTTTGCCCGTGTAGCTTTGATATATGCAAGCAAATCAGTATTCAACACTGCCAAACTCTTAGATTATTCCCTTGTTGATTTCAGCACAAAACTTCGAAACACATTTACACGAAATTGTTCCACTTTACATCAAACCCAGTGGGCAAAAGGGAGAGAAATTAATTAGTGTTACACATTCAGCAAAGTAATTAACTATTACTCTGTAACACAGAACAACATGTCATGTTAATTGTGTTTCAGTTCACTGTGTGGATGTGTTTACATCATGAATAACACAGGATTTGGGGTTTATTTATTCCACTCATTTCCTTTTGTATGTAATGATTCGGGATGAAACTGTTGATTAATGAAGATTGTAACTCTTTTGTATCAATAAATATCACACGATGGAATTGTTAAATATACTGAAATATTAACAAAATAATTGTTCTTTTCACTGATTAATGTTTTTTTATATACAAACTTTACTTAATTCCCTTTTTTATATTTTGTAGGTATTCAAGGACCCCGAATAGGTAAGAAATTTATACATATTTTTGAAAAAACTTATTTGATGATAATCGTTTGTAACCATTTTCTTTTACATTTTTCTTGCAACTTTTTAAGAATACTTTCTTTCAATTTCTATTTTTCTTCTTAATATTAATAATAAACAGCAAAATTAAGAAGAAATGGTGAAGAAAAAATTGTAAAAATTCAAATTGAAAATTACCTTTGTTAAGTAGTAATCATAATTGTTTGAATTTAAAAAGAATTATTACTATAAAATAATTGTTTTGTTTTACTAATGAAAGGGTAAGAATTACATTTATCTAAAAATAGTTACAAAAGTTTGCCGTCAGGTGTCATTTTATAATATTTATACACACAAATTTAGTAGTCACAATGAAATTATTGCAAAAAAAGTCGTAGCAAATATTTTGTCTGATCAATTAATTTTCAAAGGAAATATACGATTTATAAATTGCACTTCCTTGCTGATACATATATTTCAACATATAAAAATTCCAAAAATAATCCAAAAAATTCTAATTGAATATTACTTATATCATGTAATAGTCCTGATTGTTTGAATCAAAAAAGAATTGATACTAACTTATCTTACTTATTGGGCTATTATCCCAGAGTAAACTAAAAAGCTGTTTTCCATGAAATTAGAAATTTTAGGAATTAAAAACCTGTTTCTCCATATCTTTTCAGTACCTGAATGCTGATGTTTCAATAATGAAAAATCAGAGTATAAGAAAGTTTATGTATATATTGATTTTTTGATATTCTTATTTTTTTTCTGTTTAATCAGTGAAATACATACATGTAATGAAGAGTTCAGCTTCTCAAATCAGATAATTTTTGCAACCCTCAATTATTTCAATACTCAACTCTCTTTATATAAACAAGGGCCCAAAAAGAGAATAAAATTTATCTTTTGAAGGTATTTAATGCATTCATCCAATTTTTTTATTATCTTCCAAAAAAACCAATTTTTGATTTTAATTAAAACACCCGTTAAGGTTTCATTAACTATGCAATAACGACTGAATCTCTTAACTAATACAAACCCTGATAAGTGTTATTTATAAATTCCAAACATTTGTGCTATTTTAATTAAATGGAGGAATGTAGATTGTTATAACATTTCCATTGATTTCCTACCTTATGTTTTTTTGTATTTTAAATTAATTCATTTTCGGATCGTAAAAAATTAATTATAGGGCATCAATTGTACAGTATAAAATCGATTTTGATAATTACATTAGATGAAACAGAATTCCCACATATTTTTTTAAATTGTACAGTTTATTTAAAAACGAAAAATTCCTTGAATATACATGTTTCTGAATTTTTTTCTGAAAATACTATTTATTAAAGTAATAATATAAAAATTATATGAAAAATGTATAATTTCACTTATTTATAGAAACAAATTATGATTAAATAAGAAAAAAAAATTCATATTAAGAAATAATGCTGGAAAATATTTAAAACAGTTAAATTAAAACATATATGCGATAGTTTCTGTGCAGTTCTTCCAAAATGTCAATACTTGCTTCTATATTTCAAATAATTTATGAGAAACATTTATAATTGCATTTAACTATCATAGTTTACGTATGACAATATTTCAACTCTTTCTGTGCTCTAGATAAATCAACGCAAAGAAAAAGTCTCTAGCCATAGAAATGCCAATATGCAATGATGAGAATTATTAATTATTCAACTTATCCACAGTTACACAAATATATTGAATAATATGAAATGATTTTAAATTATATTCGAGATATTATATAATATTGTTTATTATTGAATAATTTACGAGGCGTGATCCAAAACTGCTTACAAGTAGTAGTGTTTGGGAAGTAAAATTCAAAATAGGAACAATGTTACCCAGAGTACAGACAGAGATTTAGTTGTCTCAGACCGGTTTTCGAGCTCACAGTTTAGTATTGAGACCTGAAACAAAAACAAAAATGACAAGATGCCCAAAAAAGTGGACTCGCACAGAAATGCGAGTTGTGATATGATTTGTATGGGCCAAGAATGTGTCTCCATCGAGCATTCACAGACAAATGTTTAAAGTGTACTAGGAGGGGAAAAGCAATGAATAAAAAACAGGTTGTGAAATGGTATCCTCCTTTTGAAGAAGGCAGAGAGATTGCTGGAAACGCTTAAGAGGGACCACTGGAGCCACCACCCATACAGTCCCGCTTTTGTTCCCAGCGACTATTTCATTTTCACATCATTGAATAAACACTTATCTACAACATTGTTTATATCAGACGGTGATTTTCAAAAGAGTGACGAGAACTGGTGCAATAGTCACAGACCTGATTATTATTAGGACGGGTTAAACAAATGGCTGCAGCGGTGTGATAAAAGCCTCTGCAGGTATGGTGATTATATTGAGAAGTGACTAATCCGTATGTCTCTTAATTACCATTTGTATCCAGTGTCTATTGTTAATATTTAATTTTCCCTTTGCCTTGTACAAATTTTTTGGATCACCAAATATACCATTCTATCGCACAATATTATATAATATTGTGCAGCCTTCTGAACTACCTAGAATATTTAAGAGAAGTTTGATGTATTTTATATATATTTAATCAAACTAAAGGAAGTTGTACAATTTATTTCAGAAACTCCCTACGGACTCTCATCATTTTCCCCAGGAGGCAAAGATTTCTCAAAAAATCTCAGCATTTTGTATGTGTTTGTTAGTGTCGTCTCTCATCTCTTCAGATATCTTCAGCATGTTACTTAAGCTCCACGGTTCACAAGTGACATTCTTATGAAAAAGAATCATTTTTTGCGAAAGTGATTTCTGCAATCACAAAGCCGTGATATAATTTTAATATGTGATGTATATCGATGTCAATCACTGACTATTTAAATGATAAGAAATTTGATGATTTTCAAGAATTAAAAAAAATTGAATATGTATGAAAGAACTTGCTTTACTCATCATAAGAAGAGCAAGAACAAAAATTTTCCAATTTTAAATTAGATTTTGAATTTTGTTTTTAAATGCAAATATTAATTATAGGTTTGAATTTATTCTATTTTAAAGAATAATGCATGTTTCCGAAACTGATTGTCATGACTTTCATGCAATATTAATTACACATGCGATATTTATAAATTAAGTAAGATATTAAAATTTGCAGGAATATCTGGAGATTCTATAGATAGCAATGATTTACCTGTAAGAAAAATAATGCTTGAAAGTTATGATAGAGTGGAGTTATAAATGCTTTTTATCTCACATTAAATTCTTGTTAATATGGTTAATTTGTGAATTCCACTGAATATCCATTATTTCTTTAAAAGACTGATTCTTGAAGAAGCAGGAATACATTTAATTTTAAGTAATTCATGCTATGATATTTTATCTTAGCACTATGATGTTGCTCAATCACTATTTTTTCATTCATCGAAAGTCTGTTGCCGCCACATATGTGATTGCGATATATAGCATGGATTTCAGAAATCTATTAAGTAATGATAAAATATAGTTCGATTGTAGGAACAAAATAATCATTTAATACTCCTTCTTTTAAAAAGCACTATGCAGCTACAGAGGAAAACATATATTAATTAACTTTTTTATCTTCTTGAAAGATAAGTGTAAACATGTTTGCTATGCTTTATGTACATTTTTACTCATGACGTATTCACGATGTCATAATTAAATGCAATATTATGAGATACACCAACATAATTCAGATTTATGTTTAACTGGTAGCATTTAAACACGGAATATTTGATATTACCTACATGGAAGTAGCATAGTAAAATATTCTTCCATATTAAAATGAGGGAAATTTAGTCATTGGATCTTATGTTTAGAGGTCTGGCTATAAGTTCTTTTTTTAATTTATGCGAAAAATCCCTATATCCTACTAGCAGATTTGCGGTTAAATATCCCCATATGCCACTGAAAATATCATAACTAACAGGAAAAAAATAGAAAGGTCAGTTGTTAAGTACCTAAAAAAACTGAATATAGTTGCATATTTAACAGATTTCAAAGAATTAAATCAATAATTTTCTATAAAAAACATACATTTAAAAAAAATAATATAATTTGAGAAACATTATAAATCTTGAAAGCCCATTTGAAGAATATATAATATTGAGTATCGATAAGACACTATAGGTTATCGGAAATGCAGTATTTTTTTTCATTGGTGTATAAAATGAATGTAAGTACATGAAGCCCCCTTGCAACATTTCATATTGCAAGAGAAAAGCCAATTACATGAAACAATACTAGAATCACTCAAACCTTTTTATGCATTTTGACCAGTCTTTGCGTTTGCAATAGAGTCATGCTAAAAGTGTTTTATCGTATTTCTATGTTCAACTGAAGCATAAATAAAATGTTCTGCCTGAACAAAGACTCAAATTGTAAAGCATATCAGTTCACATTTAAAACATAGCGACATTTTAATAATAGAAAAAATTTGTATGAAACCATAATAAATTGTAGAGAAAATACTACTTCAACAACTTTTGCAAAACTAATATTCAACACGTTCGCAGCTTATAGCTTATCGTGACAATCGAAAATGTTAAGTGCTCACAGACAGCAAGTCGAATTGCTGGCAATTTCAGACAAAATATTTTATCTGTAATTTACTAAGATTATTGGTATCTGACAAAGCATGACATCAGTTTGAGGAATCATCTATAAATATTATTTTGGAAGTAAATTTAATATATTAAATTTTATTTAAGTTGATGCATTAAATTCAATGTAAGATTTATTTCTTTAAACTCAAGAAAGAAAGAAAAATCCATAACGGACTTGTTAATGTAATTCTTTATTCATAATTAATTGTCTAAAAGTTTTCATCTTGTATAAGTCCAATGACATAAAATTCATCAGTAAAATAAAGGAATCACATATTTATACTATTTATGTCAGGCGTTATATATTTTATAACAAAGGTTAAACCCTATCACTGAATTAAAAATCATTTACACTATACATTTTTGTTCTTTTAATTAGTGAATTATAAACCAGGTTGATTTTTTAAAATTAATTTTATACATCTTTTAGAGTTAAAGATTTATTTACCAAATTTTTCTGTACTAAGAATTTAAATCATATTACTAATTGATAATGAATTTATTTTATAATGTTTTGATGACTTTTATTTGCATGAAACTCCATCAGATATAAATGGTGTGGTCATTTATTCATTCAAAATAGTTAAAAATTGCTTAGTTATTATAATGTTTACATAAAAATGTTTATGCATTTCAGATCATCTTACTTTATTCTATTCTAGTAGAAATAAATTATTGAAATCTGGTTGAAAATCAAATTAACATGGTAAAAAATCTACGTTTCCCCTTTTTATTTCCAGACTGAATTTATACAAATATTGTTAAATAAATTCATTTCTAACAATATGAATAAATCAATCATTTCCATTTGTGCAGATATTTACTGTAAGCTGTTTTGGTAAATATAATGCATATTGCAAATTGATGGCAAGCATTTTATATGAAAAATACAGCAGTTTTGAATTAGCTGATTTTTCACAAGTTTCTCTTTCATAAGTTATTTGAACTATGCCTTTTATTCTAGGTTCTGTCTCATTCTTAAGGTAAACACAAATGGTTATTTCGTTTCTTCTTCCATGTTTGAATATTTACTTATACATACTATCCAATTCAAATAAATGTATTTACTTAAGATATTATGTTATATTTCTCACGTTGTTTTCTTCAAATGCGATACATATCATTCAAACCTGATTGTAAATAATGTTGTCATTATGCTATCCTTTCCAAAATGTTACTGAAAATAAAATCATTTTTACAAGTGTGTATTGTTTCGTTTTATTCTGCGTTCAATGAAATTTATTAAAGGAAGGGATTTATTTTAAAAGATATTATTTCAAAAATTATTTTTATATGATAATAAAAAATAAATAATCAGCTCGATTCAATAAAATATTAAATTCGAGCCCACCTTAGATGAAGAAAAAATGAATTTTCAACATTGTCAAGAGGTGGTCTTGGACTGCTCCAAGATGATTTTCCTACATCAAAGGGTGTAAGGCCTTGTATAATTTGAGTTGTAAAATGAAAATGTAATGGCAAGATTTCTCGATGTCCCTTATATGACTCCCAATGCTATTTATTTTATATTAAATAATCATAGAGTCAGATTAATACCGTGATTCCTAGACATGACCAAAGAAAATTGGATTTTACTGACATGGCAGTTAAGTGGTGAATATATGATAAAGTACAGGCCGCATCATTTAACAATTGTTCATAATTATTGCTTATAAAACCTATTCTTGTATTGCTTCAAAAAGATTCATTCATGCAAATAAATTAGCTCCGATCAAACTTAACTTAAAACCTAGTTTATCTTCCTATAAATCATTCGTAGAGCAAATAGAGTTATTCTGGCTCTCGGGACCTTATTGTCTGTAAGATACGTTTTATTGGATGATAGAAATATCTTCTGACATTTTCCCTGCCATCATAATATTCATATAAAAGAAAGACTCCAACAGAAATCAAATCTAGTTTTATGCGAATTCTGAGATGGCAGCAGAAATGCCAGCAGACATTTTTGCTACCCAATGGAATGCAATCAAACTATAAGCCAATAAAATTCCAGTAGTGAGAATCATATAGCTCACAAAACGCATACATCAATCGTTGTTTCTTTTTTCATTTCATTTGTCTGGCGAAATATTACTTTCAGAATTCACAATTGCATAGGATACTTCCATTATTTTGTTTGACTTGAACATATATTACGTTGTACATATTCTGAAAACATTTTGTAATAAATGTTTTGGTCATTTTGCTAGCTCATACTTTTCCCTGATAAATAGAAAACTTACCAGCCAAATGGCTAGATAGTTTGGAAAAGGACTTGGAACAAAAATAAATTAACCTGTTGATGGTTATTGCCTGAATATAAAGTATTTATAGAGACAGCCTCGATGTTTTATAGATTGTAGCGCTAGATGCAAATATTCTAGTTTAAACAAATATTTTTAAAATAAAACAAAATAAGAGGAATTTAGTGTAAGAGAACCTATATATTGTAATTTAAATAATAATTTCAGCCACTTTACAAAAAAAACTTTATGAATCTCTCCATTATTTCAATTTCATTATTCATTTCGAAAATGAAGGCTATTAATTAAGCACTTTCTATAATATTTATAAGAAAATATGAAAAATATCACAAAATGTGAGGGAATAAACAAGTCATAAGATCTGAATCAATAAATAAATCACAGAATATGATTAAATAATATGGAATTATCGATATGCAAAATGGTATCATCATGCACTTAATTATTGTGTGAACCAATTTATAAATGCAGTTGACTTTATGTATTGGATAATCCGTAACAACAAATATTTCTTATTTTCAAGCATCTCTACATAGATCAGATAAGTTGATATGCTGCTGCTTTAAAAGTAAATAATGCACAAAATAATTCAATCTTCGGTCCAAGCCAAGATTTTCAGAAATTTAGTAATTGTCCACTAGGATTGTACATGTCAGCTCTATATTTAATTTTTTTTTATTTCATATTATTAATTGAAGAGGTACATCAGATCATTTAGAAAACAATCATAAACCAGTGTTCCGCAAGTATTTAGACATGATAATTCATATTCTGATTTCTTACTTGTTTATACTGATTACTTCTAAAAAAGAATTTTAAAACTTGAAATGATAATAAAACAAATATATGGCGGAATTTATCATAAAAATAGAATATTTAAAAAGTCATTACTATTGAGCCCTTGTAAATATTGCTGAAATATGAAATATTAATACAAAATTCATAAATTTTTATCCATGGAATATAAATGTGTATAATTAAATTCACTCTGCTACTACACAACATGTTATTATTTTTTTAGATTGAGTAATTTCTTAATGTATGTTTTAAAAAATTAACCAGAAACAAGAGAGAACGCATGGAAAAAAAGAGAATAATTCTCATCATAAATATGGAATTAAAAGATTCTTTTTAGTTGATGCTTCATAAACAGAAAATCAAATTTTATACAAAATTTCTTTTATATGATATATAAAACCTTTCATGCTATATTATTTCTTGAAAGGGGATATAAATGCATAAACAAATTATAAAGCTGCATGGTTTTAACTTTGTTTGTCTTTTGATGGAATCAATTTTTTTTCATCGGTACAATCAAAAACGATAGTAAAAAGGTTATATTTTTAAATGATATGCTTAAAATACTAAGTCGATTTCAAAAATATACACATAAATTTAGCAGATAATTTGAAACAGTGGTTTGAAAATTTATTTTCATTATCTTTTAAAAATATGAAGGTATCCGAGCATTTATTTGAGTACTTTCGATTCTTTTTATTCTGGAAAAAAGTTCTTTAAGCAATAATCGGATTATTCCAAAGTATAATAAGGTATTAACTTCTTAAAATTCATTTTTGCTTAAAATGGAAACTCTCAATGAGTAAGTAATTAAAGGATTATAGGATTTTCTTTTTTCTAAAATGCAACTGATAAATAAAAAAAAAAAGTATTTGCATTGAGCACTGAAGGGAAACCCTTCTGATAAGCATGATTTCAGAACAATTTTAATTATAAACAGCTTACTGCAATTTTTGAGAAATCTGATTTCTAAGTGACACATTGTATTTAAACATGTCCTAAGTTTGTCAGTGTAAAAATACCCTATGTGACTAATGATTGTATATCTATACTTATAATAAAGCTCAATGTGTGTGTGTGTGTGTGCGCGTGTGTGTGTTTGTTGGCGCTCTACAGGCCAGACCGTTAGACCTACAGCTACCAAATTTGGTACATGTATACCTTGGAGGTCCAGAATGTGCACCTCGGAGCCCTTTTTTCGAATTTTTAATTAGAATTTGAATTAATTAAAATTTAAGCGAAATTTCGACGTTTTTCCGCCATAACTTCCGAAAATATGATCGCATAAACATGATTTTTACATCAATTTAAAGATTAAAAAATTAGCCTTCTAATGGTATCAGTGTTTTGATGTATAACTTAAGCTTCTATTTTTAACGAATTTTTAAAGAAATATTTTTACCATGTTTTTTTAGCACGTGACTAGATAAAATAAAAGAATGCCGGAAGTTCAAAAAAAATTATCATCGCAAAATGAATCTACAGAAATGCAACTTTCAGCACGTGACTGGATAAAATAAACGAAATATAAAATGTGATATTTTCTTTAAAAAATAAATGCAAAGCAAAGGTTTCTACAATCATTTGCAATATATATATCATTAACTCAATAAATCTTCTTTATTTACGGTAAACCTGATTGAATTTTGACAGGATATGCATTGAAATCCCGACTTAATGGCATATTTATGTAATCGTTTGCAATATCTGTATCATTAATTTAATACTTCTTTTCCCTTTCTCGCTTTCTTTAAAAAAACATATTTAATATTTTGGCAACATCATCGAAATTTTTTTTAATATTTTAGAAGCATAACCGATTTTTAAAGCTGACTGATTTATAAAATTAAAGAATATTATTAGGAAAAGGTGTACTTTTAGAACTTTCCGTCCATCATCTTAAAGAAAATACTAATTTCAGGTCAATCAATGCCCGGAATTACTTCAAGGCTAATGAATATGTGATTTAATTGAAAATTTTAGAACGCTTTACTCATGGCGAACCAGCTGGTCGCCAAAGGCGGCTAGTTTTTAATAAATCAGAATAATATTTTTAAATGAGGTTTTAAAACTTAAAATTCAGTATTCTGAGTACTGAAATCTTTAATTAAATCTAAATGTGTTTATCATTGCAAAACTATTGCAGTGCCTCTAAGATGCTCCAAAAATATATGATTGAATGATTTGTATCAGAGATATAAGATAAGATTCATAATAAAAAAGATGTAAGATATATTTATAATTTCTAACTACCATCAAGTTAATTTCTAACTGGCTTTCTGAAGAATCTACGATCTCTACTTGAAATTAACTTATTAAGAAATATATTAATGTATAATTCTTTTAAAGGAGTAAGAAATACAATTAACAAAAAAAAAAATTTAGTTCCAAAAATTTCACCGATTTTTATTTTATGATATAATTAGATCAACTGTAATGAAATTTTTGCTAAAACAGGGCAATGAAGAATGTATCTGCTTAATTTCTTTTTCACAAAATGTGTGAATGCCCCTTACAGCATTTCTGCAACCAATTCAAGAATTTTAGAATAATTTAAGAATAAAAGGAAAAACAAATCTAATTTCACTTCCCCTTTTTTACACCTAGTAATCAAGATCAATCTTAGTATGGGGGAATTATGACTATCATAGTAGATTTTTATTGAAATGATTAATAATATTAAATTGTTTTCGACTGATTAATATAGTTAAATTTTCCCCCAGTTTAAAATCGTTAGTAGCAAATCCATGATTTTATAGCAAATGATATTTCTTTAAATGAGTAAACTTACATTAAAATGCCAATACATTTGAGATAAAATGTCAGAAATAATTGTTTAAAGATATCTCCGATAAAACATTCATTTTTTCATCTGAAATTACTGGACTTACATTCAATCACCTGAAAACGCTTCTTAATAAAACAATTGCGAGATTGCTTTTTAATGCTAATAGACTAATCGAACAATATTTTTTATGTTAATAGTTTCAAATACATAGGAAAAACAACGAAAAATTGAGCAGTATGTTATCCAGTAATTGACAGCATAATGAAGAAGTAAAAAAGGATACAAAAATAAAATACGTAACTTAAAAAAGTATGCAATTATTTTTATATAAGATCGTCGATGGTTCTGTCAGTTACTTGTCAAAAGGAATCACCATTTCCATTTTTAATGCAGCGTAAAAACTGGCCGTAAAAATCAATAATTTATAGAATAAATATCGTTTCCAACTGCCAACTTTGGAATAAAATATATATCTTATTAAATATCATAAATTTGAAAAATATTATTACATATTTTACTTCAATAGCATTTACACAAAGACTTCTGCATTTACAAAAAAGGAAATGAGGATTCTATCAACACTTACCCTGAAAGTGATATACGATTTTAAGTGAAATACGTGTTTAATTTATTCGTCTAGCTTGATTGCATCAGCCATTGCCTGTTTTTGCTCAGGAAAATTTACTTAAAAAGATCATTTTTTGCCTGATCATTTTGTCAGCCTGATCGGCACCTCTAAATGACTTTAATTGTAATGACTGCTCTCTTCTTCATTATTTTACGTTGTATATCATCATTTTCTTCTATCGATTTCGTATTCATGAGTATAAAATACATAATCAAAGAATCATTTACGATTAAATTGCTTATGCTATCAAAATAAAATTTTAAACTAATTATAGATACCTTTTTCTTATGAACATGACTCTTTGCTTAAAAAACATATAACTATAGATAAAATAAAATACTATCAAATTTAAGTTAATTATCGTACTCCATTTTTATAAATATGTTAAAATTCACTTTTAGAAAAAACAATTTCAATTCAACAATTAACACATCTCTTATCTCTATTATTACTTTTGCAGAATATATATATATATTTAATAATTTAGCAAAACTTAACATATTTTATTTTATATTTTAGATTCCACTTTTTTAGCTAGAAGAATTTTGTTAATAAAGCATTCAAAAATTTTTTATATTTTT
Organism: Argiope trifasciata; assembly: GCA_026543055.1. Lineage (NCBI taxonomy): Eukaryota > Metazoa > Arthropoda > Arachnida > Araneae > Araneidae > Argiope > Argiope trifasciata. The sequence continues at coordinate 1,486,708 of JAPMOQ010038156.1, read as the reverse complement.
AATTTCTTAAATGCTCTTTCCATATTATTCAGGAGATTTGTACATCCATTTTTGATAGTAAATTAAAAAGTTAACTGTTATGTGTCTAAAGTATAAAGAAAAAATTCATTACTTCCACTAATAGTTTTTTAGCATCTTAAATCTTAGTGCCTGTAAATATTCCTTTAGTATCATAATGTCCTCTATTTACAATGTTATATCTCTCAGCTGATTTTCAAAATTACACATGGCAGAATAGTAATTATTTATTTCCGAAAAAAAATCACGTCATTATTTTCGTCAGTCATATATCCTTATATTAGATAAACAAAACTGCAAGGATATATATATCACAGGTGCTCTTAAAGTTGTTCTCCACTTTGTTACGAGTCTTTTATGTTCTTTATATATTCCTTTCAAACTTTCAAGAATGATATTTTGTAAGAACATCTGATTTTCAATAAGGATACTGATATTAAATAAGTCTAAGTGGATCCAGAAAGCAGTTCTGGAAATCGAGAATTTCTTGTCTTCATTTGTCGGGTACTGCTATGATCATTTCATTTATTTTTGGTCTGAAGTATTACAAATGAAATATAGAAGTAAATAAGGAAATCATCCGTAAGTTTCTAGAAAAAGCAATATTAATAAACATACTCGTTCAAAGTTAAGATTTAGTTCAATAAAATATAATCTGCAGACATGGATGTATTTTGTAAGTCTTGAAGTTGTAGAAATATAATAATTTATTTGAACGTGTATAAGAATTTATTCCCATTTCATCTATCATGAAATGGGAAAAAATATTTGTTTTACTTTATCTATAGTGTGAAAGATGGTGATAATCCTTATTCCAAAGATAATTCACATTCTTACAAAATATTTTTAATTCATCAATAGGGGGGAAATGATGCTAAATCTTGATATAAAATTTCTAATTCCAAACAAAATTCAATGCATATATCTCAGAATACTGAGAAATCTTCTTTTATTTTAAAAACGGTCAAAAAACACCTATCTAATGGTCTTTATATATTGTTATAAAAATAAGGATCCTGATATTAAGCAAATGTATGCTCAGAGGTTCTTTGAAAATTCCCAGGAACTCCTTGTAATCCAAATGAGTGTGTGATGAACAATGCACGTTCTCCTGATATTTGATCAATCACAGCTAAAGAAAGGTAAAGGGAATTCAGCAGTGATATCCAGGAATATCTGATGCCTGCCATGGTTTCCTGAAACACACGCTGTGTTGGGTCCGTTTAGTATTGCTAAAATTAATGGAAGCACAGTCAACTGCTTAACGGTGATATTCTCGGTATATTATATTTTCAAACATTCATAAGATTTACCTATTTACCATTTTCAATTTCAAGGTTGCCTACAGAATAGAAGATGTTGGACGGATTAAGAAAGATTTATAAGGTGGTTAAAAATATATTTATTGCTGAAAAGGAACCTAAAAAATTGTGAAAGAAAATGTCAGCTGAATACCTTTCATAACAAAATCATCGGCCAGTTTTTTTTAACATATGTCAGTAACTATGTTAAAGATCCTTCATTTTATTTAATATGATAAGAATGAATTGTATTTAATCGTGTCATTGTTCGTTTTTATGATAGAAGTAGAACATAACTTACTTAATACATCATGCCAGAGCTTTCTCAGAGTAAGTGCATTTTAGATGCTCGATAACATTCGAAGGAAATGTTTTTAAAAACTCGATTTTTTTTTTAAAAAAACTCTTTAAATTATGATTTTTAGATGTATTTCCAATTATAATATAAATACTCTGGATACAAAAAAAATATTTGAAAATATAATAGATTTTGAGAAAAAAAATGTAGTAAATTTTAATGCGATTTAAACAAATCGGTTAATACTCTACACAATTTGTAATGCAGAAATTCGATTTTTCTTTGCGCACGAATTATATCATATAATGATAAATGGAATCAATCAAAAACTAAGAAAAAATCTTGAAATGCAAAGAAGTTATGGGTAAAAATATATGTGTATATGCATTTTTTCAATAAATTCAAAAATTAATTTTTCTAAAAACACTTATAAATGGCAAAATCTTTCACCAACAATAAAACTTTTGGTTAAATTCATTGCACATATTATTTAAAACACAAGCTGAAATTTTTATTTAAATATTTCTAGTAGTTTTTGATAGATCATGTTAACTGTGGGAGAATTTTTGTGAAAATTAAAGTTTTGAGAAAATTGAAGACACATTTTAGCTGAAAAAATATGTGGCCCTGGATGATAGGTCAGGTCTTTCTTTTTCTAGAAGAGATAAACTGTCTTGGAAAGAGAAAAGTCTAAACTACAAGAAATAAGAATTAAAAAAAATTGCCCATGTGGTCGACAACCAGTGTTTTTAAACGTATTTGGATACCTTAATTATTTCCGTCATCAAAACTTTCCCTACATCATTTTCATTCATCTCTTGGGCAGCACGCGGTAAAAATTTAATGAGTTGCAGGGGATTGACATGTGTTGGACGCTCAGACATCTATTTGAAGCCACTGAAAAACTGATCAATTCACTCTCGGTTTTGATTAAAACTGATCGATTTTGAGTAATACAATGCTCTAACGAACGAACGATTTGAGAATAACATGATATGATCAATGACCGACTTCAAATAATTTCATTGTCATAGAAGTACTCATAGAAATTCGATTTCATTTTAACTGAATGCAAATTCTTGCATTCTCGTGTTAGTACTTCGCCAAAATTCTTCCGTGAACAGAAAATAACAGTGTCAGAAAATATTAAAGTACGATAAGAGTTTAAAAGCGCAATGACCTTTCATACTCATTTGACATCTTTCTCTCTTGAAACTAAAATTTGTTTCTTCTAACTCACATACAACGCATAAAAGTATATGGTATTTAAAATATTCATAATAATGCATAATATAGTTGAATATTGAAGAATATAATGTAATAAAACGAAATATTCTGTAAAACAATCCACGCTATGGATAAATGAGAGTTCACACATTATATGGTTTAAACTCCCTAAATTTGAGCTTCCCTTAAATTTTCAGTGTGATATAAGAAATTAATTATACACAAAAGCTGTGAAATTTTTCTTATTTTAATTTAAAGATATATTTATTTTCTTTAAAGATGAAAATAAAATGTGCTAGAAATAAAAGTTTAATTCGATTCAAAAATAAGAAATAAAAATAAAAACAATTAATAAAATATTTATTGCTTTTTTCAATTTTTGAATGATTTTAGTTCGAACACTCAATTTAAATTGTTAAAATCCCTTTTATTTATTCCTTTTGTCAAAAAATATGATTCAAATTGTATTTAGCGGTACATAATTTATTTATTTGAGAGAAGATTCAGGCACTTAAAAAGCAAATGACATTTCTTACTCTATACATTAGTGATGAGTTGTACATTCAAGATATTTCACGAAGCAATTAACTTTTGAAATCTCCTTCACGAAAAAAAAATTGATTAAAGAAATATGCACTCTTCGAATGAAAGTAATCTCATTGAAGAGAAAAAATAAATTTGATTTATTTTGAAATGGAAAATGCCTCTTCAAAAAACAAGGGGCAATAATAGAAGACATAAAAAAGAATGAAAAATTTTACTTCAATTACTTTCCATCTTCTTTTGTCCGTTCATCCTGAAAATCATTAAATGATATCTATCAAACGTTCCTTCAGTAACAGAGATCATTAAATTGCATAAAAGAATCAGTAATTGCTATTTGATGTTGCCTCAGCAATCGCAAAAAATTCTTTATTTTTATCCTAATGAATGGTGAGCGATTATTAATGAAGTACTCCTTGAAGAGAGCATTCTCGAATTGGAGAGGA
>JAPMOQ010038156.1:1451200-1467875 GCA_026543055.1 Argiope trifasciata | reverse complement strand
ATAGATCACTTTTAAGTCCAGAAACAACTTGGCTAGTTTGAACACAAACATCTTTATTTACTGCCGTATAACACAATGGATTTTGTCATAAAATTTTTCCTAAGGCTGTGAAAGCATGTAAGCAGCATGGAGGACTATATAGAAATATGAAGGGAAAAAAATATTTTTCCTGTATATCTTACAGGTAATTATATTTTTAACTACACGATGAAAAAGGTTTGAAAAAATAAGTAAAAAAAAACCCTGTAAGCTACTGGATTTGGGGGCATCGTTAAAATTTATCTCCCTGGAAGATTTAATCAAAAAAAATCATGTAGATGCTTTCAGGGAATATTGTTTTCTTCTTTGAGCTTGAGTTTAAAGTGGAACTTTTTCTTAATATTTGAAGAAAAAGTGTGATATAATTTTTTTCTCCTTAATATAAAGAATTTGTCAATAGAATTATGTCATTGGTATGGTGAAAATATTGCTTTAAATCTTGGAACAGCTATAACTGATGATGAATCAAAATACATACAGCAAGTGAAATCCATATGTAAGTACTTTCATTGTGAATTTCAGTAAAAGTATTAACTTCACGACGAATTGACAATTTTTTGAGATTAAGCAAAGCCAAAAAAAATTAGTTTAGTTCTCATATAAAATGTGCTTGATTTATTTATGTGTATTGAATTAAAAATTAGCTTTCCATTCAAAGGGGAATTTTCCTTTGAGATTTTTTATACATTTTGTCAAGTATAAAAATTTTTCTGCATTAATTATAAGTATTAAAATTTTGTATTTAGTGAGGTAATAGATTATACATTAGGGTGAAAAATGAAAAAAAAAAATAAAACATCTGTTATTTTACAGTCGATATTTTTGTAGTTTTCTTCATAGGCCTTTTTAGTAGAATTCACAAGTGCAAACATTAATGCTGAGATTGTGAAGAAATTACTGAAACTGAATTTTTAACATACTTCTTCTAAGGTATATAAGTAATATGATATTTCCAAGAAAAATATTTTTTTCTGTTCAAATGATATTTTGCATATATTTGATCATTTTTCTACTGTATTTGATCATTTTTTTCTATTTTAGAGCATTTAGATACCAGTATATTTTGATTCTATGAATTAACAGAAAGTTTACATTGCAGATCACGTTGAAACTACCTAAATTTTAATGAGTTCTGAAAGATTACATAATAGCGAACTATTGCAAAAATGAAAGACATTGATAAGAAGAGAAACTTTAAGCTATTACTTAGTTTAAAAGTGTGACCTATTTTTGAATAGAAATATTCCCGAAAGTAAAAGGTGTCAGAAATGTTTGCATTTAAAGTTTTCGTTGATTTTCAACTATTAAAATACAATAAATATTCCCATTTCGCAATAATATTTTTCTTATTCTATGATCATTGTTTAATCTTGTATGTTCCTAACGGATATGGATGCACATAAAAATGTCTACCAAATGCTCCCGATATAAAAAAAATGGTATAATTAAAGTTAAATGGCATCATTAAACTAATCATAAATTTGAAAACTACTAAACCAAATGATATTAAACTTGGAAATGGATTTTAAAAGTTCATATGAATATTTTTTCTACCAAGTAAGTTCAAACACTCACCACCAAGTGAAATAGAGTTGTATGTAATATTGTTAAGCAAAATAGGACCTGAAGACACAGTTTAAAAATGTGTTTAATCGTTTCTAAAAAGTGTTACAAAGTCTGTTCAATGTGAGTTATTACAAAATCACTGTTTAGGGTGATAATCTAAACAATTTGGCTGAACTGAAAGGTGCAATACACTGACATGGGCGAAACATTCATCCTGATATGCTAAGTTCTATTGATGAAAATGTAGTAATGCGATTAAACCTGCTTTCAAAAAATGGTAGGCGCCTCATTGAACATGCTTTTCAAGACGTTTCATAACGATTAAACATATTTTAAACCAGCGTCTTCATGTCCTATTTCACTTGAAAATATTACATACAAGGCTATTTTTCCCTGATGGTGTATTTTTGAGCTTTTTTTATGGCAGGAAAGGAATTCTTATGACCTTCTTTAAACTTTTACCAAGCTGGATAACATTTGATCCAGTAATTTCTATGTTAGGACCAATTCAAAGTGGACCTTTAATTATAGTTATCCTGTTGGAACAATGGAATTCCAATAAAATAACTTCACTAGTAGTCTATTTAATCGAATTGTTAATTACATAGCAGTTTATAATTGAAGCAAATTCCATATGATCAAGTATCAATGACCATGGAAAGAATGAATATTTCCCCCTGGGCAAGAGAAAAGTCGTTTAAAAGCTTTAATGTTACTGACATGAAACTGCTTCTGTTTTCTTTCCATATTATTTTACAATAATTCAAATTGAAGTTAGTTTAATTTGGGAAGACGATGAGACTTCATTATTAGTTGATCAATTCTCTGTTTTTTTATGATACTATTAAATTTTGTTCACCCAAACCGAGTAATAAGAGTAATAATATTTAGGCATTTCATTTTAAAATGCGATTGAGGGGTTCATATTAAAAATATTCCCTTTTCCATGTGATTTAGGAGCAGTTATTTTGAATACTTTTTTAAAAGGAACATAACAAACAGCATTTTTCTCAAGTATGATTAGTCAAAATTTTTATCATATTATTCTATTTGAAATTTTACATATTTTTTACACATTTCACTTTCTCTGATGACATACTTTCGTAAGCCATTAGGGTGACATAGTAAAACTAGAGGATCTTTATTGACCAAAAAATTCTTCTTTGAACTTGAATAAATACGATTTTTATTTCTAAAGATGTGCAGGTAGAAGATGCGTAAACAATTTAAATGTTTGTTTTGTCCATTTTTGGGAAATTCGGACTTAGAAAAGGCATTAATCGCTATTATATCTCTTCCAAATTTTGAAACGGATTTGCAAATTGACTATTGCATGGTTTTTTAAGATTCCATTAATATTTACGATTCATTAAACTAGTTCTAAGCTCAACTTGTTAGTTGATTCCTGAATATTAAGATATCATAATTAGTAATAGCGTAAAAGTTATTAGTTTTAATCAGTTATTGCATTTTCATTTAAATCATCTTGTTTCCGAGACGTAAATTTGAAATTGTTCCACCAAATTGGTACCTACATCAAAGATTAATTACATTCAAGGATTAATTGTAATATCGTGTTCTTAAGGACAATGCAGCATCAAAATTGATTATGAGTTCATTATTAATTAATCAAATGATTCTGTTGTAATTAAAAAAGAATGTTAAAAAAACGGAATTAGTTTTGAGCAAGAATTTATTTTAAAATACCATAAAATTTGCAAAAGTGAAACTATTTATTTTTAGAATAAAAACAACATGCACTATTATTAAGGAGCTGAAATTCGATAAAAATTGATACGTTTGAAGAAAACTAGTGAGGGAAAATAAAATCGTAAGAGCATAAGGAAGTTTCAAATAATATTGTAAAGATAATAACCCAATCTAAAAATTGATTTTTAATTATCCAATAAAAAGTGAATTATTATAAATCTGTGACAAAGTGATTGACCAAACAAATAAACAAAATTTGTTAGCTCCAAAAATTATATATTTTATCTAAGAGCACGACACAAACACTTAGTTACAATTTAATATTAATTACAAAAAACAATAACACGATAAAACAGGCAGTGAAAATTATAACATGCTACATTGTTAATGGCTGGAAGTTGACTGCCAGAGTTTTTGGTTGGTGCTGCTGGAGGGTGGGGTCTAGTTGTCAAAAATTTGATTAAAATGGGAGTTTTTCTTATTGCTGTCTTGGAACATGTTTCTCTAAAACTTATTTCAATAATTCGTTTTTTGATATTGAATTTCACGTAATATGAGGCACGGTTCATTTAAACAAATCTCATTCTGTACAAGAATTATAAATTTATGTTGCGAAAAATCAATAAATTTGATTAAATAGAAATAGATCAGTAAAAGGAAATAATTGTAAAAGGAAATGTATGTTTAAAAAATTAGAATTATTTTTTTTAATTGTAGATGCATAGAAGTTCTTAGAATGTCAGTTGAATTCGAAAAACATTTTTGAATAATTAATACATATTTCAGTTTGAGAAAATTACATTTTAAACAAAAATAATCTATTGACCTATGTATTTATAACATTATCTGTCCTCATAATTTTAATGAAAAAAAGAGAGTTTAAACAAATGTGAAATATTTTTGTATTGTTTCATTTTCTTTAAAAATGGTTCATCAAAACTTTTAGCAAGCCATAAGCTTTGCGGACGTTTATGAATATAAATGGCCTTCTAATCCTTTATATTCGAGATTAGTTGCTCATTTATTTTGTTTCATAAAACAATTAACATAGAAAATTTCCTTATTTTTGTAACCAAATTTTATTAAAAAATGTGCTGTTTTTATTATACTATTTTTTGAAAAAAAAAAAGGGAGTCGATTTATTTTGAAATCAAAAATGCAATTTCAAAGTACGGTCAATAAAGGAGGACATTAAAAAGCTAGTAAAAATATTCTTCAATTACATTCCATCTTCTTTCGTGCACTTATCTTATAAATCTATTACATTTATCAAAGGTCACTTCAGTTGCAAATATAATTAAGTTGTATCAAAGAATCAGTAATTGCACTTTGATTTTGTTTCAGTGCTCAATTGTTTAAATTTTTTTTGTACAAAGGTGTATTGAAAGATTAATATTGAAGTCCTCCTTAGAGAGATCATTCACATAGTGTGAAGTTCAGAAGAGCTTTTATAGTAAGATTAGAAATTTGTCAGATTGGGATTTATTTTTAATTCGTCTAATGCCTATACTGAACAGGTCGTCTTGCTTCTTCTAGAAGTTGTCAACGTACTGAAAATATTTAAGCTATATTTAACAGAATAGTGACAACCGGATTAAAATGGCTCAGCGTTTGATTTTAGTTTTTTTTTATTACGGATGTTTATTGAAAGAGATTTTTTTGTAACATTATTATTAAGATGAAATAGTAGGATATCATATTAATTATTCTCCTTACATGATGATAATAATTAAAGTTGCTCTTTTATAAAAAACTGTAAAAAATCCATTTGGTCTGCACGACTTGATATTTCATCTGAGTATGGGGAATATATTTTGGGATAGAAAAAATAACTCATCTCTAATCCTAACAGATTCTGCAACAATAAATAGCTTTTCATACTCGTTTAAAAGAATTACTTTAATTAAAATCACATTTTACCAATGATTCATTGATAAATGTTCATTTGAATTTTAAATTATAAAACATTATACTTTTTCTTGAAACAATTACAGTGCTTTTAATTGTTCCATATTTTAAAATAAAACCGTCATAAAAATGCATAGTTTTCTTAATAGTTATTTTTTATTTATAATTAATTCAAAAGAAAACATGAAATTTTACTTCATCAACACCTTCAAATCTTTCAAGATTAATGTAATACCCGATACCGTATCGATATTATGGATGAATGATATCTTTATTGAGTAAATTTATATTTTGTGAAATATTATCACTCAATATACTCAAATATATATGTATAAATATAAATTAAGTATAATGTAATTTAGAAGGAATAAACTATTTTTTTAGGAAATTTCTTCAAAACTCTAATTTATCTATTAAACACAGTAATAAAATTAGATAAAATCAACACATCCGAAAAAATAGTATCTCAGTAAATGTATATATTTTCTTGCAATATTCCTTTTACATTATAGATGTTTTTTTTTCCTATTGCTCCATGAATAGCTTTGTTCAGGGCTATCTGTGTGTACTCAATTTTGATATATGAATAGAAGTGCTATTTTTTTCAGTTTACTTTGCGAATGAAAGAATTGATTCCCTGAGGATAAATTAATTTATTAGGATTGGATTGTTACTTATAAAGGCACAATATCCAAAAAAGGATATTACTGGGCTTACATATGATCAAGCTAAAAGGTTAAAGTTGCAAAAAAAAAGTTCAATAAATTGTAAAAACAAAAATTCATTCAGTACAATGTTGAAACTGCAGAATAATGCTGTGATGTATTTGGCAATAATAAATGTAGGTTTATTTGAAGTAGTAAAATAACGAGTTACTTCCAAAAAGTTTAAAATAGTTTTGAGGATTTTCCTACCAACAAAGTTCGAAAGTCCAGTGATGAGAAGTTAAAAAAATTTTAACGACGAAGATTAGTATCAGAACATTTTATTAAAATATGAAGAGCGATTAAAAGTACTTTTCATCTGGAGCAAAACGGAGCTTGATCACCCATTTAAAAATGTATGTGTGTTAAGTGAGTGTAACCAAAGCGGTGTCGAAAACTACTTATTAATTTATAAGATAGTTTCTGCTAAATATGAAAAAATGAAAAAAAAGAACTATTACAGAAAAGTAAAAGAATATAAGAGAAGTCTTGTTTTAAAATACTGAAATAGCCTTCTCTGCTTTTAATATGTTAATGATTTTGAGCAGTCTGAAAATCACGCAGATGTCTACTGATTTTGCACTGGAGATATAAAAGATCCTAAAGGAAAAAAAGAGGACATTTTATCCCAACAACTCAGGTGGCAAGCATTGCCATAGACTAATGCAGAATACATCAAGTCTTTTTGTCACGTTTGTTTATCTTAACAACTCATCTGCCAGACATTCTGATATTCATTGACCAAGCTTCCTTCCCAATATATCAAAAACTTTTGGTGGCGTTTTTGTAAATGTTGTCCTGTATTAAAACTGTGTAAAAATATATGAAATCAATAGTGAAGAACTAAAACTTTTTTTTCAGTCGTTAATGACTTAATCAGACTTAGATCTTAACGAAGCCTGAAAATTCTAGGCTTTAGAAGGAAAACATGTCAGAAAAGACTAGGCTTTAGAAAAAAACATATATGTTACAGATAGATTTTGATTCACAATCTGAAGAACTTGTTTATTATAACCTGGTATTTTCAATGTGTGATATTGGAAACCTGACAAAAATAAAATTTTGGGGGCTTTTATAACAAAGTATTTTATATTATTGTATGAATATTTCTTCTTATAAATAATATAATTAAAAAAAATGTTTTCAGATTCATGATACAGAAATAAATAAAACCCTTTTTTCTTCAATAAAATGTTTAATCAAGATGCAATATAAACACACCTAAATGAAAATGAAAAAATATATATTAATACAAAGCTGCAAGAGAGATACAACTATTTTTACAAAGAATAACGTAGTAGGCTTAAATTTAAGAGAATAAAAAATAACTGTTATTTAGTAGTAGCTAATTTTTTTAAAAAATGAAGAAAATCAATAATAAGCCAACACTATTTTTTGCTAAATGTTTAAGTACAAGGTGGCCAGAAATAAAACACCCCTACTCTGACCTCCATGGATATCGAACTACCCAGTGTAAAGGCTCAAAATTTTGTACACATACTATTCAAAATATGGGGAAACGGATTTCACGAAAAAAAAATTAGTTCCTGAAATCACCGATAGGTGGCGCTGCACAACTGGAACTATGATCAAAAGACACAAATAATAATAAAAATTAAAATGTTTATGCGGAATGGAATGCTTCCATGCTTCCTTTTTAATTTTTCTGCCCCTTATGGAAAATAAAAATAGTAAAGAAGCTAGAACTCCCATTGTAACTGCAATTTCATACTGTAACCAGAAAAATTTGCATAAAGCATGGTTAGAAGCCATGTTCTGGGTATAAAAGAAGTTAAAAGGTGGGGAATGTCATTCTTATTAGTGATGGCTGTCACGCTGCCAGAACGCGCTTTGCTTGTGAAGTTGTTTTACGAGAATAAAGGAAATGCTCCAGCAGCACTTCGAGAGTTTCGCCGACTTAAGGATTTGCGTAAGGGACCATTGCTTCCACAAGCTCTCAGGAGAATGATCGCTCGATTCGAGGAAACTGGACATCTTGGAGTTCAGCCTGGTCGAGGACGCAAACCGGTTCGTTCAGATGTCGTTGAAGATGTTGCCACCGGTATTGTTGAACAGTCAATGGATAATGTTTTAGGCTGCAGTAGTGCACGTGCAGTGTCACGACACTTGGGTGTTCCCTATAGCACAGTGTGGAACGTACTCAGAAAAATGGTGCATTGTTTCCCGTACAAAATCCGCCCTAATCAACAATTGCTGGCCACAGACAGGGAGATGCGACTGACCTTTGCATTGACATTTCTTTCTAGAGTTGAAGTGGATGCATCGTGGCCGTGGCAGATTCTGTGGAGCGATGAGGCCCATTTCCACCTCAGTGGAACAGTGAACACCCATAACTGTCGCATATGGGACACGACAAACCCCCGTACCTTCCAAGAGATTCCACTCCACTCACCGAAAGTTACAGTCTGGTGTGGATTCACAGCCACATTCATCCTTGGACCGTTCTTTTTCGAAGAGGTTACTTCCAATGGCCTTGAGACATGTACCGTGACGGCCAACAGGTACAAAAGGATGCTCGAAACATTTGTTGTACCCCATTTGCAGCAGCGCCAATGCCTTGACACCATTACTTTTATGCAAGATGGAGCACCTCCACACATTGGACTCCCTGTGCAGCAGTTTCTTCGCCAACTTTTCCCCACTGACAGAATAATCAGTCGCGCGTTTCCGACAACTTGGCCATCTCGTTCACCGGATCTTAATCCGTGTGATTTTTGGCTTTGGGGACACTTAAAAAACCTTGTTTATCGAGAACGTCTGATAACCTTGGCAGATTTGAAAGAGAGTATCAGTCTGCATGTGAGAAGCATCTCAGATGACCAGTTACGATCCGCAGTTGAACAAGCTGTCCACAGACTTCACATTTTACATCTTCAGGAAGGGAACCATATTGAGCAGCATTCCCTGCATCGATAACGTCCTTGTTTCATGTATGCTTGGTACTTTCAAATAAAATGTGTTTAAAACGTGTTTTTGTGTCTTTTCAGCATACGTCCAGTGGTACAGCGCCACCTATCGGTGATTTCTGGAACTAAATTTTTTTTTCGTGAAATCCGTTTCCCCATTTTTTGAATAGTATGTCCACAAATTTTCAAGCCTTTACACTGAGTAGTTCGATATCCAGGGAGGTCAGAGTAGGGGTGTTTTATTTCTGGCCACCCGGTATATGATAAATTAATTTCATTTAATAATCAATCATAATTTAATTTTAATTTAATAATTCCATTTTCAATTAATTTAATACTTATTTGTAGCTTCATAGAGATTTCAAATGAGGTGTTGATAATTAACTTGTTTATTTAGAAAACCTGAGATATTTTTCTGAAGATGTAACTAGATAAAAGGCTGAATCAATAATTAATGAATAAAAATTATTGAAAAATATTTATTTCATTTTTGTTTTAAATCACAGTAACTCACGCATATAATATTTTAGCTAGCAAAATGTAAGCAATAAAACCATATTGAAACGTACAGTTTCTTTGCAATTTATGAATTACTTTTCTAGATAATGTTTCATTAACACATACAAATACCTTGATGAATGATAAAAAACGAATGGCATTTAAAAAAATAAATAAGACTTGTGAGATGTGTTCTAAAATATACATATGAGCAAGCTGAGAAAAAGTTGAAAGTAAGAAAAAGCATTGATATCAATTCCATAACAATTAAATTAATCACTTATTAAATTGGATTCAAATGTATGCAATTAAGAAATAAAAATATTTCCAATATTTTTACTTTCCATATATAGCAAGACAAAAAAAATGTATTGATGCTTTTATTAATTAATAATTAACAAGGCAATTAAATAATTAACAGTTGCCAAGTTTTTTTTAATATGAAACGTTTTTTTCCAGCTAGCAAAAAACTTCAAATATCTACTTCGAATACATGCAATAAAGCTAAATATTTTACAATTAATTTACTAATTGTAATTGAAAATAACTTTTTTGTATATATTGTAATTTGAAACCCCTTAATTCTTAATAAACAATAAAAATATAATTGATACATTTTTTTATGATAAGGAAATCTTAGCATGATTCTAAACAATGTTTATTTAATTTAAAGCTGACTTTGATCATTTCAAAGTTTTAATATATGCATTTTCAACTTAAAAATAATATTTAAATGTATATGTTGTACTGGGCAGAACCAAAAATGAAATGAAAAGGATTTTCTATTTTCTAGAACGTCAGTCATGACATTACAAAGACATCAAATATAAGTTTAAAATTTTAGAAGACTTTGCTGCTCATTTTGGAGAATTAAATCTAGAAAAACAACAGTGCTTCTATAATAAATATTGGTATATTCTTAATGTTGTCGTTTCATGATGATGTTCGTATTCCTTTAATATTAAAAAACAGATCATCCTTGTAATTAGATCAGAAAATCAATGAAGGATAGTAAAAAAACCTTAAAATCTCACACTTTAATTGTTTAAATAAGCACGTTAAGCTACGATTGGAAAATCGAACCATTTTAAATGGGCTCTTTTAAATCTCTTTCTTTAATCCTGCCAAACTTCAGAACTATGAACATAATACCCCTGAAGATAACATTTGAAGAAAATTGTCAGAATAAAAATTTTATTCACAAAGTGACTTTTTCTGCTGTGCCATTAAATTGTTTACAAGCTTATATAGCCTTAAGAAAGCTTTAATAACAATTGTCATAACAGATTATAATTATAAAAAAGGATTCAACAATCAAATTGACCAAAATGTATTTGGGGAGAAAAAAAAAGAAGTTTCAACACTTTAGTGCCAGTTTCACTTTTTTTTTTTTTTTTTGAGAAAAATTAAATTAAATCCCAAATTTAAATATGAAAAAAAAAAATATTTGCAATATGAGCAAAAGTTTTTTATACTGACATTTTTTATCAGATTACGAAGTTTTTAATGTTATTTCTTTAAAAAAAAAACATTAGTAGTACAAGCAAATATTTGATGTTTTTAGCTCCGATTGTTTTTATCCTCTTTTCGGATGGGGTTTTTTTTTTGTATTTTTCTTTTCAATGGAAAAAAAAGTTGAAAAACATTTATTTAATTAAGGTTCAAACGGATCACAAATACTGTGTTCCGTTTTAAAAAATAGAATGCAATCTAATGACGATGCTCCTAGTTTTAATTTTTTTTCTAACTATACGATCTTTCAGATAAAAGTAATTTTCATTTGCGACATTCTTGGATTGATATTTACAACTACGGTTTTAGATTTGGATCGTCTTTTGAATTATTTGGCAGGACATCAAAGTAGTGTAATAAATAATCTGAAAAATGAGTCAAAAATAGACAGATCGATTTATAAAGATGTAAAAACATTTAGTGTTTACAAAAATATGACCAAATGAACAGCGTTTTTCAATTTTCTAAGAATACTCATCAATAATATAAAGCGATACATGACCTAGATTCACCATTTGAAACAAGTTTGATTTCTTAGTATCAAAAACATGTACTGAAATTTTTAATTCCGAAATCTTTTGCCACTACATTAAATTGCCTCATTAATGTAAAGCTAGAAATAACCTGAAAAATAAATGAAATTGGGATGATCGATTTATTCAGATGCAATACTAAAAACCATAATATTAACCAACGGACCAGGCAATTGAATAGCTTCCGTCAGTTTCGTAAGAATTTTCATTTGTAATATTAAACAATACATGATCTTGATTTATCATTTAAATAGTATATAATTTTCACTACTGAAAGTCTCGCTTGATTAACTTTGCTCTTAAATTTCTTAATTGAAACACCTAAATATATTATAAGAGTGCTATTAATTTTCTGGTATTGTTTAATTTTCAACAATTTTTAGTCTATAATTTTATTCCTGTTTTAAAGTGATCAAAACCAAGAAATTAATTCTTAATGCATTCGGATATTTATCAACAATGTTAGAATAGTTGGCGATACTAGATTGATGCCAATTTTTCCGTAATTTTTTTTATCAAAAATTTTATTCTACATTAATTATAGTAGTTTTGATATGAATAAATTAAAATTTTGGTGAGTATTTGGTAAGAGGATTTCATTTCGGTCTTAAATCTCCTCTGATATTAAAAGATAATATCTATGTATATGTTTTAAGTTTTTACTTGAAGAACTGTATGCCTATAATTACTTAATATGCAAGAAAAATATATTACGTTAAAAAATAGAAATGCGTAACTTGAAGGTATTAAAATATTATCAAATCCCATAAGTTGTTAAAAATATGTTTTCATATCTATTAATCTAATTTTAGTGCTTCACTCTGAATAATTTTAGTTATTTCAAATGCTTATTTATATATTTTTCAAAAAAAAACATTTTATTATTATTACAAAATTTAAAGGGTTTACATTATTATAAATTTTATAACAGCATAATACAGATAAATGCTAATATTAGTAAAATTGTAAGAATTACTATTCAATCCATGCTCATTTATACCTAAATACTGAATTTCTTAAAATCAAATTCCAAATGAAATATTTAATTTAAAATTTGATTAAACTGTATTAATCTTAAAATTCTTGCCTGCGGCTACGGACTCTGATATGAACCAGAAATAATAATTTTAAAAATGGGAAACTGATTTCACCTATTCACTTCCCTTTTTTATATTGCATACAAGGGATATATAACAATCGCTGTTTCTATAAAAAAATTCTTCAAAGCATTCAGCCAAAGCTTCGAATTTCCTTTGCATTTTAATTTTTAAATGTATTTGATTTTGCTTGGAACATTTTAGAAATATTTAAATTTTATAAGATACAGTTAATAATTTTTTCACTGGATAAGTGCTTCTCATGCAGAGCTTTACATTGCACTCTGCTTGCAACTACTTTTCAAAGAAAATTAAACTGTGGGAAAGTAAAATATTTGTCCAAAAATAAAATTTTAAAAAATTATTCCCACTAATCAGCCCCACCCTAACTGATTTAAAATTGGAGCTATGAGATTGAAAGTGATTGGAAACGCATTCATAGAAACAAATAATAATTTTCTAACAAATAATAACTGATAATAATGGTGATACCTATCCAAAAGTTGACCCTAATTTAGGTTTCAAAAGTTTTAAAAATCACCTTTCAAAAATAAACTTATAAATATTTGTATATAAGTATCAACTTATACAATTATCTAAAAACATTGAATAAAAAGCTTGTTCCTTATAATAAGATGATGACTCGAGAAATTAAAATCAATTTTTTATGTTAAATCGGAAGATAATAATAAAACAGTATGGATTTCACTTTGCGCTATTCTAACCTCTTTTGTATTGAGTTTTTCATCAGTTAATTTAGCTTAGATTTTCAATAGCCTTTCAATATTTCAATATATTTAAATTAGATCAAACTTATATGATTTATCTTGTTCATAAATTAATGTGGATAAAACAAATTTGGATATACTGGTCACACATACATTGTATATATATGTAATGACTAACTGTATCGCTCTATTTATATACATTTACAAATGCATACATATACAAGTCAGTGTTAAAGGAAAAATATGGAAAGAATTGTACTGTAAAAAGGTTTTAATTACATCTTTTGAGGATGGAAAGACAGAGAAGGGAATAGAGGTTTATTGCCTTTAATGCATTCATTTTGGACAAAAAAATGGATGTACATTCTATCATTCTAAGAGTTATTTATTACTTACCGAAAGGAAAAAGAGAAATTTTTTTGAAAAAACTACAAGGAAAATACACTTTTATAAAAGAAAGAAAATAATAAGAGAAACTGCAATAAGGTAACAGACATTTTCAAACAAATCAGGACGTCTTTCGCCATATATTTACAATGTATCAAATTATTAAACTTAGAGTTTTTTTGTAGCGTTGCCAGGACATATTTGGTAAAGGTAATCATCAGATGGATACATTAACAATAATAGGTGGAAGAATATAAAATTATATAGATTTTGAGGTGCTTCTATGGAAGAAGTCGGACCATATTACTGTAGATTATATTTCTATAAGTATTCTACCTAAAAGAATTATTTACGTCAGAGTTCAGAATTTATTTAAATATTTTTACAGCCTAAATTGAGCAATAAATACAGGCATACAAATTCTATAAAATGATCAGTGAATGGTTATTCTATTTTAATTGAAGAAATCCTTTACTTCGACCGCTGACAATTGCAAATCAAACGCATTGTATCGTATCTGTGTGATGTACTTTTTTCTTTTTATATAAGGAAAACATTAAAGAAAATAAGAAATGAGATTTTATACTTCAACATGTAATTCCGCCTTTTTGCTTCTCACTCAACAAATAATTTTAAAAATAGTAGATGAAATTTTCATAAAAAAAAAGAAAAAACTAGCACGCTATTAGATGTGAAAACTGAAGAGTTATGATGAAAACAGCTGATAGTTATGAGAAAACATGATGCAAACAAAAATCAGTATTCTTTCTATATCGTAGGTGGGCCCAACGTGTTCACTAAAAAAGTTTACTTTTTTTCAAGTTATTTTTTCTGCATAAGGCCTATAATTAATCACAGAGTGTAGCTTGAGGATTTGGTAAAATCTTGTGAAATTTTTAATCTATTCTGCTTTTTTTTCATGTTATCAAAATAATTTCTTTTCCTATTTCTTTTTAAAAAATAATACTGGTCATTGATCAATTTGTTGATTACCTCCTTTAATGTTCACATGTTTTTCTTTGTTTTTAATTGAATTTGATTAATATTTTGGGAAGTATATTAATAGAAATAAAAAATTCTTTAATCTTCAAGCACTTTTAGAATAGAATGTTTAAGTTTAACGTTTAAGAACGTTTAATGTCTCTTCATATTAAATATGAAGAGCAAAAATTTTTTATTCCTAGTATACATTTTGATTGTTTTCCAAAAGTATTAATTAATCAAATATCATTACAATTTTTTTTATTTCATTGAAAAATCAATTCAAAGCAACTGAAGTGTCTGAATTATTTTTTGATAAATTTAGTTAGAGCATATGTCTGCTTAAATAATTTGAAGCACTGTAGTATATATATGTTAGGAGTTTAATTCGGCATTAATAATGATTCTTACTTTCTCAATGGCTTTTGGAAATGATACTAGTACAAAATAATGAATTTTTCTTTGATTGCATGAAGAATAAGGCTTTTTGCAAATCCAGCATGGAAAAGGCAAAATAAGACAGCAGAAAATCGCATTAAAAAATTCTAATTCTAGAATTTAAATCTTAAAAAATGTCTTTATTCCTACCCAAATTTAGTTAATGTACATCTACGTTTTATAGACATTCTTTTTTTTACTCTGAAGCAAATTAACTTTAAATTATATCCATGAAATTCTTGACCAAATATATCCTTTAAAGCATAGTCTGCATTTTGATTTAGTTCTTTTTACATGTTGCATTGTTTTTTCATCATTATAATAAACAATTCAGTAGTGCATACCTATTCAAACGACAGAAAATATTAGAAGTTTTGATTCAGGAGAGTATATTGTGATGAAAAAGAAAGAAAAGGTATTACAAGTATTATATCTTCCAAAAACTCAAGGTTTGAGATTGTATAAGTTTCACATGAGGATAGATATCCGATGTCCGATGTCGAGTCCATGTCCCGAGTAGAGTAATTATTCATATCCAAGAATCTAAAAAATTATACTTCATTAAGTTAATTAACTAAGATAGTTCTCCAAATGTTGAAGAACTATGATATTTGAAATTCGATAAATTAATATTTTCACAATGGTTCTGAAAACCTAAAGTATTTGCACAAAAATCATTTAAGAGCTGTGGGCAAACAAAGCTTAAGACTATACAGTGCTACAGAAAGATATCCAACAAAGCATTTCAAAGTGAAATATTCATGCAGATCAAAATTTACAAATAATCAGTTATAGATATAATAATTTCAAATGTAAAATAACTGTATTATATACACACATTTATGTAATCCTTAATGTAAAACAAGGGTTAAGCTAATGACCGAAAATTTAAAGCTCCTAAATTTTTTTTTACAATGTATTTAAATAAACTTTATATTTACTTAAAAATTAATTCGTAAATTCAATTTATCGTAACAAAGTTAGTTATACGTTCCAACAGAATTTAGTATCTTTCAAATTAAATTCGAAGTAAATTATTTTCTATGGAATGTTTACAAAGAATTCATGAAAACGATGCATTTCTATATAATCATATTTTATTTTATGTATTCAAATACATAAAAAATCAGCTAAATTTCTTCGAATCTTTTCCTTTTATTTAATTTAGAGAGCCTTTGGAATGAAATTATCACTTTATTAAGTAAAATTATAATTTCACTCAAGTACTTTTCAATTTGGAGGATTCACTCAGTTAATGAAACCTAACATGAAATTGAATTTTACATTTTAAATATTTATAAAATTTGTATAGGTATATTGTCCTTAAACTAAAAACTGATTAAATAATTCATAAAATACTTTTTTTTGTAAAATATTGATTCTGTATTTTCGAGTCGAGTCGGTCTAATGCCACTTGGTCATAGCAAGCTGAATGAGAGTAGCTCTTTCGAATGAAGACAAAAGTGTGCGCCTTTCTCTGTAACGAGCATCATTAAGGTGAAAGTACGACTTTGCTCGAACACACGAGACATAACCTTTTTTAGGAGGTGGTAAAACTCATTCATACATACATACATCCATCCGCAGGTCAGAATTTAGATCCAAATTAGATATAGACTCATTCCTTATTCTGTATTGGAAAAGTAT
>JAPMOQ010038156.1:1417376-1448176 GCA_026543055.1 Argiope trifasciata | reverse complement strand
TATATGTGTGTGTGAATTATGATTTTGATATACATGATGATTATATATATATATAAGAATTAATATTTTATTTGTTTAGGTGAGTTTATTTTTTGAATCTGATATCTTCAGACTTTCTACAGATATCCTATAGATTGTTACATTTTTTTTAAATGTTCTGATTAAAAGATTTATATCTTAATTGCCGAGCGTTTAAATTAAGCTAAATGAAACTCCAACAATGCTTATAGATTAAGTTCTATTTATCTAGAGCAATAAGATTACATTTATTTGCAGAATAGGAAGTTATTCATAGAATTGGTTTCCATTGTCATTTGATAGTCAAAATATGAATACCTAGCCTGGACGCAATGCATGTAAATAAATTTAGTACATGTGACTGACCAGATTATTGCTTACCCGCAGGCGGATGTTTTGATTACGTTACGGTCATCAAGGGCAAACTTAAATCCCCTTCGTAAGAGACATGTTTTCCTATTGGTAGGAGGTAGCATTTATACCATTTCTATGCCCATTAGGGTATCAAGAAACAATCATGAGCCGAAGATCCTTATCTCTGAATCCAAGTACCCATTGCCTACGGAGGGGCTAATCTTTGATAAGCTGAATTCAGAATCCACTAGTCAGAGTTTTCAGAAGTTTTCTTTAATATGTTTAATCAGTCTATATTATGTAACAAGAAAGAAAGAAAGAAACGCAAGTATTTCAATTTTACTTACTGGTATAAAAGTTATTTCAGAAGGAAGATCAAACTTTTAGAATTCAGTCATTTGATTAAAAATAAATTTTAATGATATTAAAAATGATTAGGGGAAAATTAGTTATATTATCATACAACGAGTTATTTGGAACTAAAACACATAATTTTTTTAAAGATAAGAGCGAATGGATGAACTAACAAAAGGTTCTACAGTTAAAAGCACACTGGATTATAATTTCATCTCTTCAAAGATACAAGTCAAAAATATCTGGAAGAAAAATATAAAAATTTAATAAAGCAAAGATTCTAGACTGAAACCATGTTTTTAATTGTGTCAATTAAACGATTTCAATTATGTTTTTCTTTAATGTACACAAGCTATTGCCCGTTCAAAATACGTCAAAAAATAATGATTTTTCAGAAAAGACGGAAAAAGCTCATATAGTAAATATGTCAAAAATACATATTCGAATAAGTCGAAAAATATTACTATGTTATATCTGAGTTTAGAATTATACATATTTTACTTCAATTGCAATAGTTGGAAATATGAAAGAAAGCCGTCGCCCAATTCCTAGTACTATACAAAGAAGTTTCAAATAATTTCTCTTTTGTGAAGAGATTCGTATTGAGGATTTTTCTTGAGAACATGATAACTCAAACTTTCATGAATGTTATTATTCGGCATGAAATATTTTACATAATATATGTCTATACCATTAGGAAATAATGGGGGTCAATATAAATTTTAATCTAATTGAAAGATATTCATATCATTTTAATATATCAATGATTAAGAATACATCAATCACTTAAATGGTTAAAAAAAGTACATAGTAAAAAGAAACAACCTTGAATAGATTGCAACTTTGACAAATCAACTTGGATATCAGATGTGTTTATAAGCGTGTAATGAAGTTTATTTTAGGAAATGTACGGGTGGATTTATGAAGACAAAATTAAATTGATGAAAAAAAAAACGCTTTTTATTTACAATGGATTAAATTTCATGAAAGATCTCGAAAAATTAATAATAAAGTAGTTACGAACGTAAAAAATAGCTATCGAATGCAGAAAAAAATTAGGAAAAGATTTAAAAAGCGTGGAAGATTAAATAAATTTTGTCGTCTAGAGCTTTATTTTTTTTCCAAAATTAAAAACAAAAAAATATCTATATAGTCAGCAGAGTTAAATAATTTGGCTGAAAGTTTCAACAGATCTACCATTAGTGAGATTAGTGGTAGGTTCCAGATAATGATGACAACCAAAGATTGAAATCATCTGGCACATAATGGGAAGCCAGTTTAAGGGCTTCATAGGAGCCACTATAGTAAATAGTTTTAAAATCAATTCCGATATTATCAAAAAATATTAAAATATTCCTCTCTATTAGCTTAATTAAACTGTTATGACATTGTGCAGAATTTAAAATATTCAACAACATTGAGGAAATATTTTAAAACGGGTGTTTATAAAGTCTGTGCTTTATAAGCATGCTGTATATTTCCTTATAAATATATCTTTTAACTCGCTGTTGATAGAGAGGAAGTATTAAGGAAATGTGTTATAACCCGTATGGCTTGCTTACCTATGACACAGAAAGAAGCTGCTCAAACGTATGCATATCGTCATTTGTGATTCCATCTCTTTCTTTTTATGATTTTTTTTTGTTTACTATTCCTGTTCACCGACTTTCATGTTCATTGAAAAATGATAAATAAAATTAAAAACTTAAAAACAAGATTTTAAAATAACTTGAGACTATTGTAAATGAGTAGGCAGTGATAACAAAAGCATTTGACCTCTTACTCTGTTATATTTCCTTATAGTAACTGCGGCGAAAGAATAAAAGCATATATGGAAAAAAATAACTTTAAACTTCTTCATTACTGTTGGCAGTAACATAGCATTATAAATAATATGAAGCATATGCTTAGTTATATTTATTTATTATACACTATATTTACTGTCTTTTATTTATTATAATTACTTTCTTAAGAAAATTTCAAAATAACTCCAATATTTAGTTAAACTAATTGTATTCCGGATGTTTTCCACCCTATTATAATGTAAAAATGTGAAATTTAATTAATTATAAAAGTTGTACTTAAATAGTTTTCGAAATAAATTATTTATCTCTATTATATTTTACACTTTCTTTAAAGATAATTGTTTATGAATTTTTGCTTCACTACTGGGAATTTCCACGTTTTTCTATTAATTTCTGCACTACTATTCTCCGCCAGAGATATAATGTTTATTTGCATATATCTTTAGAAGAGAATCCGGCTGGTTAAAAATGGTAATGCTACTTTATATAAGAAGCTATGCAGAATCAAAATAACGTTGACTTATATTTCTATGTAGTACTAGCCGTGCATTTTTTATTGAATGTTTATTCTCTCTCATGTGTATGTCTTCATTACAAATATACAATATATATGTTTTAGTAGTTACGTGGAATAATAAAAAAAAAATTTTGAAATATTTATAACTTCAATTCCTCCAGGGAGATATACTTTATGCATAAAAATAAGTGTTAAGAAATAGATACGTTAGCCTATATTGCGATATAAGAACAAATGAAACCAAAATATTTCCAGTCATTGGTGTTATAATCAGATTTTGAAAAAGATTTATTTGTCTCATATTTAAGAAAGGATAATTTAAGTATTTTTAAAAATGTTTTGTAAACAAAAAAGGATTTTTAACTCTTCTCTCGGAGAGTGAGAAAATGCCGAAGTGAGCAGTTTTATTGGGAGAGAGTATAATTAATTTTTTGAAAAAATGATGGATTTGTATCTGGGAATAAAGGACAACTTTACATTGAACCTAATGTAGGTTAAATCAGATAAAATTTAAGGAATGAATTAATATTCATATGATTAGATTAAGGGATATCATTATAGGCATATACAAGAATTGTTTAATTAAATATCAGAAGAGAAACAGTGCCTCAAATATGATTTAAATACTTTAGATTAATTTAAGTATTTGAATACTTTAAATGAAACTAAAAAAGAAAGCTTTAGCTGAATTTTTGATTTTTTTTGATTCAAGAAATTCATTTGAATGAACCATTTGATTCCACCAAATCTGAAAACTATTCTTCGTCTTTATGATGTATTTTTATTAAAAATATAACTGGCAAAGAAAATCTTTAATCCAAATAATGCATTGATAAAAACTTTAATAGAAGTTTAATTTATTTTATAATTGGTTTCCAAATCAAAAGAAGGTTTTAAATTCAAATGCGTCTTGATAAGTAAGGAAATTTTCAGCCCATATTAAATTAAATGAAACTAAAATAATAATTGGAATAAATCAAGTTTATAAAAGGAGTATGAAAAAAGATAGAAAAAATATTTCAATATTTTCTTCATGGATAAATGAACCACACAATAATCTTCAGAAACATCTATGAAGCTTAACAAATAAAAAGAGAGCTGGTTAGTTGTTTCTTTCAGAAATTCATTTAGAAACGTTAAAAAGTTTATTTCATTAATCTTCTAACAATGAGATCAATTTATCTTCAGCGTCAACACATAACAGAAATCTTATCGACAAACTGTTGCGAGTTTTAGGATTTTTCTGTTTATACTGAGATTTACTGCGTCTATTCAGCATCTTTTGATGAGCTTCAAAAGGTTGCGATATTCACCAAAGAAGCCTTTTCATTCTAATTTTTCACCTGAAATCAATGATGCTTTCATTTATTTGTTATCAAGTAAATCAACAAATAATTTACATTACTTATTGTTCAAATTAAAAATTTTCATTAAAACTCCTTTTTTTGAAAAAAAGAGTATAGCGTAATGAATCAAAATTATTTGATAATAAATAATCTATGAATATATTCTGTGTATTGTCACTTCTTATTTATTTTCAGTTTGTCTAAAATATAAATTGAAATTAAAAAAGAGACTCCAAAAAAGAATAATCATCTATTTTAATTACCCATAATTCTTTTTATTTAATTAATTGGTATATATTTCTAGTATTGTGCCATATCAAATAGATATTGCAGAACAGCCTATTACCCAAGATCGTACTATTTAGTGCGATGCTATATAGATCTGTAAATAATATTATTCAGTATTGATAATTGTGCTTTATACAACATAATACTTACTCTACAATGTATTGTTATGAATTCAGGGTCCTGTTTTTTTTTACATTTGTTAGTCGATGTTGAAACAGAATCATCAGATCTCAGTAACCGATGGCGACATTTATTAACAAACACTCAAGAATATGCAGAAAACAAATGCACAGCCGAGACGTACATAAGCAATACACAGAAGCATACTAAGCAGCCAGTAGCCCACAAGTAGTAATCGTGAATAATAACAACCACTAGCCTGCAAGTAGTAATCGGTAATAATAACAACCACTAGCCCACAAGTAGTAGTCGGTAATAATATAAACCACTAGCCCACAAGTAGTAATCGGTAATAATAACATCCACTGCAAACAAAACGACCAGATAGAATGTAGAATGTCCAACATCTATAAAAATATACCACTTTCCATGTCTTGATGGTCTCAGAAGGTATGTAGAAGGCTGCTCATATCCTTAAATGTAATGCAAAGGTAGAGATGAAGCATTACCCTGAACTGTCTACGCTTCCACGAATGAAGTAGGAAAGAATTTCTTTTATATTCAATACAGTTCAGAAAACGAGAAATAATCTCTTGACTGTTTTCTTAAAAGCGAGATATTTATCGTAATACTTTCCCAGCAAATTTCAAGATTTGAACACATCTAAATTCAATTCAACATTCTATTCCAGAACTATCCTGATTTTCTTAAAGCTAAATCAGAGGGATGGAATCGATATCCATTGAAAAAACTCTACATTTCAACATTGAATTAACATTGACCGATTTGCATTACACTGAGGTTGGATATATCATCCAATTATTCACTGTGACTTGACGCTGTATAAAATGTTTATTACATTTCTGAAATGATTAATCGTTTTTGTAATTATATTTACTGAAATAAATATGATTGCAAGAATAATAATAGTTTTGGTTCCATGAATGGTAATGTTGAATTGGTAATAATTATGTATTATATCAAAACATATAATATCAATAAAATATTCTTTTATGTCCAAAATTGAATTGACAAAATAATAAAACATCTATTTTCAACATTAACAAAGTAAAAATATCATATAATTTAAATGAAGATTGTTTTAATATTGACTGTTAATATTTGGTTAAAAATATGTAAAGAAATTATAGTTTATGTTTTAGTAATTTTTCAAAGATTGATATATTTATAGTAATTTTGCAAAGATTGATAATTTATCTCCTTTTCCTTCATCTTACTTTAGCCTCCTGTTTAGATTCAGTGGCATTATAGATTTATTGGTGGTGTATAACACTTTTGAGTTGACAAAATTGAAATGGAACAGTTCTATCAAAAGTGATAAAGCTTCAAAATAACTATAAATAATTGGAAACTAATGGATATAATTATTATTCAGAATGTGTCGAAGGAATTGATTAGAAGAAGAGCAAAATTGGTTTCATTAATGAAAATACATTTAAGAATTCTGTTTTTCTTTATATACAGCTTAAGACTAATATCTGGAAGAAAATTTGCTTTTAACATATTGATAACAAAAATTACAGAATTTATGCAGTTTTATATTTCAAATTTAAAGGCTTGAGAGTATCTAAATTAGATGCTAGAAATCGGAAACTGTAGCATAAAATTGTCTTTTAATATCTAATTGTTAGATAATTTTAATTTCTTTAATAGA
Organism: Argiope trifasciata; assembly: GCA_026543055.1. Lineage (NCBI taxonomy): Eukaryota > Metazoa > Arthropoda > Arachnida > Araneae > Araneidae > Argiope > Argiope trifasciata. The sequence continues at coordinate 1,441,699 of JAPMOQ010038156.1, read as the reverse complement.
ATAAAATATTGTAGGATTACATTTGGCAAAAATACTAACAGAAACTTCTTAATAAAATTAGAACTGAATTGAATTTTTATAAAATATTATCTATAATAATTATAATAAAATTCAATGTGTGTGTGTGTGTGTGTGTGCGTGTGTGTGTGTTGGCGCTCTACAGGCCAGACCGTTGGACCTACAGCTACCAAATTTGGTACATGTATACCTTGAAGGTCCGGAATGTGCACCTCGGAGCCCGTTTTTCGAATTTTTAATTAGAATTTGAATTAATTAAAATTTAAGCGAAATTTCGACGTTTTTCCGCTATAACTTCCGAAAATATGATCGCATAAAGATGATTTTTACATCAATTTAAAGATAAAAAAATTAGCCTTCTAATGGTATCAGTGTTTTAATGTATAACTTAAGCTTCTATTTTTAACGAATTTTTAAAGAAATATTTTAACCATGTTTTTTTAGCACGTGACTAGATAAAATAAAATAATGCCGGAAATTCGAATAAAAAAAATATCATCGCAAAATAAATCTACAGATATGCAACTTTCAGCACGTGACTCGATAAAATAAAATAAATATAAAATGTGATATTTTCTTTAAAAAATAAATGCAAAGCAAAGGTTTCTACAATCATTTGCAATATCTATATCATTAACTCAATAAATCTTCTTTATTTACGGTAAACCTGATGGAATTTAGACAGGATATGCATTGAATTCCCAACTTAATGGCATATTTATGCAATCGTCTGCAATATCTGCATCATTAATTAAATACTTTTTTTTCATTTTCTCGCTTTCTTTAAAAAAACATATTTAATATTTTGGCAACATCATCGATTTTTTTAATATTTAAGAAGCATAACCGATGGTTAAAACTGACTGATTTATAAAAGTAAAGAATATTATTAGGAAAAGGTGTACTTTTAGAACTTTCCGTCCATCATCTTAAAGAAAATATTAATTTCAGGTCAATCAATGCCCGGAATTACTTCAAGGCTAATGAATATGTGATTTAATTGAAAATTTTAGAACGCTTTACTCATGGCGAACCAGCTGGTTGCCAAAGGCGGCTAGTCAATAATAAACTACAACTGAATATTCGTAAAAGTCCTTAAAATAAAATTTGGCAAAATAAGATTTATATAAAATTTTATACAAACATTCAATAAAAAATTTTGAATTTAAAATCAATAGTTACAACTAATTGTGGGCATGTTGCTTGGTTTGATAGTAATTTCACATATATTGGGAGTGTGATCAATATCAGTAATCAATTTATAAAAAAACGATTGTAAATGATAAAGAGAGCAAAATCATCAGATAATGCTGCCTCATTTTCCTGATGATAAGAAGGAGGTCTACTCTAAATACAGCCGCGAATCTAGGATGGTATTAAAAAAACTTTTCAAATCATGGCACACATTTTTGTATTTAAATATCCTTCGTTGACAAGTACGCAATAAATGACCGAAAATTTATAAAGCTTTAAGGTCTTTTTTGTTATGTTTTTTTTATCTTCCTTTCATTGCAATCTCATAAAAAATTTTCATTGATATTTTATAATAAAACTGCATTTTTAGAAAGTGCAAGGTGTCATTACGCTGTACACATACTTACACAGCTTCTAGGAAATGTGACGACACAGCGAATATACGATATGATAGTAAATAAAGGCTTTAGAGTTAAAAAATGAACTTTCAGCATTTTTATGTCAATTTTTAATCTCTAAACCAAAAATTGGAGATGAAAAGAAAACATATTGGGAATATATTTAAAACATTTTTATAAAGTTTTTATGAGACACTGAACTATCTATAGTTGCTTAAAGCGAATGAAAAAAAGTATTACTTATTGAAGCAAATATGCTTTGCAAGAAGTTCTGATTTCATAATTTTTTTCTTTCCATTTTTTTCTGTTCCTTTTTTTCTGCTTCTCTAAAATTGATAGAGATTTTCTTAAAATAAATTAATAAAAAATATACAGAATTAGGAAATCTTTTATTTTATTTGGATACAATTTAGAAAGAAAACCGATTCCTTAAAAGCCCATTTTTTCAAGGAAAGGTTGTAACCATTTGGTATTTATATACGTTCCACAACTTATTTTTAAAGAAATTTAAAGAAATGGCTTATAAAAAAGGATCAGAAAACAATAACCCTTGGTTTATAAAGAAAATGAAAAAGTTATTGTAGCTATTCAATAATAATAATAGATATAATAATAATAGATAATAATAATATAGACAAATAATTATTACAAATTTCTAGAATAGTATAGTAAAGTGAGACATTGTAATGTAGAATTATAGATCTCTAGAGACAATGCGAGTAATAATAAATTAAAGAGATCTCATATAAAATTCACAATATATTTATCAACGAAGATATTCAAAGAATTATATTTCATTAAAAGTCTTCAGAGGGAATATTTGATGAATTTTCATCGAAAATTTAAGATCAAGCCGATGATATTCTATATCCATATATCTTATTGATATATTTTAAAACCTTGTCAATTTTAGTTTGCCACTTCCATTTGGATTAAATGTATTATTCAAAACTTTTCTAGGAGTTGAAACACACTTGTGTATTAACTGTTTGATCTTGCTTCTGATATTTGGCAAAATTGAGATTTTTCATCGCAAAAGAAACTGAAATCCCACTCTGGGAATTTTCAATTTAGTTAATTTAATTAATTTTTTAAATTTTTAATTTTTTTATAATTCGATAGTTTGAATATTTTTATGTTACGCAATCTTTGAAGAACTGTGATTTGACAATGCAAAAATGTCCCATTTACTTTTGAGATATATTATAAATCTTCTTTTATTTTGAAACATTTCTAAGAACTGTTTGATTGATTGTGTTTAACTGTTGATTATAGACAGAGCAATATAGTAAACGATTCTTCGTGAAAGAAATAACTGATCAGGAATAACTGTAAAATTGATATGTTGCAATTATCTAAAGATTTCAGTTACGATACAAGAAGTAATTCTTGTATCTAAAGATTCAGAAATCTAAAAAGCTATTAAGAGTCTAAAATCAAAAGAAAAATATAATGGATTCCAAATTTTTATTTATAATATTAAAGTCAAGTGTTATTTCTAATTATAAATTACGCACGTGATAAAAATATAGTATAAATAGGGATTGAACATTGTATGAAATAGTATGTTCATTTTGTAAAAGTATAAATACTATATAGCGAAATTATCAATCATAATGAATTACTATGATATTGATAATAATGAATTATTAAAGTGAGTGATTAATAAATCACTAAACCGAGTGATCCATAAATCACTAAATTATAATTCACTAAACTGAGTGTTTCATAAACAATAAACTATAATTCACTAAACTATGATTCCCTTAAGTGAGTGGTTCATAAATCACAGGACGATGAAACATTAAACTGAATGGTCACTCACTTTAGTAAAACCCTTTAGTGAATTATACCTCTGTATATTTACTATACTTAATATATACAAATATAGCTATATTATATCTACGTCTAGTTTATAAACCTAATATATTTTATAACCATTCTTTAAAACTTTTAATCAGGATTAGATTCAAATATTCAAAGTTCTGTCCCCAGATACTACTTGGTTGAATAATGAACAATTCGAATATTTTAATTATTTTTATGCGAATCTAAAAACATTAGAAACAAAATTGAATTTCATGTACTTTGAAATTAATGTTAAAATAAAAGAAAAAAATTTGACTCGTCGCCTCAAACAATTAAATTATATTTCAAACAATACCCAATATCATTTAAGTAAAAAAATGAAAGAAATAATAAATTCTGAGTATATGTTATACATAAATTATTTTTTCTCTACCCGATATTGGTAAAAATAAAAACCAATTTAATGATTAATAATATTAGCAGAATATTGGTTAGCAATCAAAAGTCTGTTATAATTTTCTTAGATAGTTTAATATTGTCAAGAATATGCAAAAAATAATACGTCACAAAATAACACTACATCAAGTTTATTAGCTTTAAGCAACTCGTAACATGTAGGCGAAAAATTTATTTCTTTGCTTGTGGAATTCAAAATTTATACCTTTACGGAATAAACTAGAATTATAAAAAAAATTATTATCATCTCCAAACATTAACAAATGAATAAAAAAGATTCAAATTAAAGTTCAACCTTCAAATTAATGTGATTCGAATCTCAGACCTTGTACGGCGCAAGCGCGCACTTTGTATCTCTGCTGCTCTAACCATGTGCAGGTAATCTTTTTTGCTACAATATTGTTTTTCTGCATACGCCGTTCAATTTACAGCAGATTTCACAATAAACCAATACACTTAATAATAAAATGCATACAAAAATTAATTAAATTAAAATTATAGCTAGGAAGAAATAAAATTTTCAGCCGTATTATAAAGAACCATGTTGATATTAAACCCAGAAATGATGAATAAAAAGCAGATATAAATATTTAAACTTCATTCTTAAAACATACCTCATAACATTATGCTCTACAAAACAATTAAATTGGAAATGAAGTTAAGAAAACAGGATTTTACCAGATATGACAGGAACAGACGATATATATATATATATATATATATATATATATATATTTTAGATAGCATGTAAAATAAAAAGAAATACGAGTAGAGTTGTTCGAAGATATGGAAGAACCTGATGTAAATATTCAATGAGTTTTGATGTTTTGGAAAGAATGAAGTTAGGATAAGAATATACACCATATTTTTTACTACGATGTTCTTCGTGCGTGACACCTATAATTGATAAAATTCTGTGGTTTTGTTGTTCGGTATAAAGTTTTCGGAAAGTTTTACCGTTTCTTTGTTTTCAGACTCTTTTTGTAATTTCAATTCTTCAATTCTTTCTTAAGAATATTACAAGGAATAATTTTAACATGATATATGGTTCTTTTTTATAATTTTTGCTTTCCATATTTGAATCGAATTGAAATTCTGAAGACTGTGAAACTTGTCTAAACAAAACCATATAACAATTTGTTGTTTTTCATATAATTTTTAATTATTATACTTTTTTATACTTATTTTAAATATCATTTTTAAGTATTCTTATTAGACATACTTAGAATCCTTTGAGATTATTTTAACTACAGGCTAAGAAATTTTGAAATATTTAGGAAAAATTATTTTTCAAAAATTTTCTTTCGGTGGTAATTTTTGTAAAAGTGAATTTCAATTCCTGATTTTATCAGTTATGGAAAACGTTTCTTTTAAAGTAAGCATTGCCGTAACATAGCTTTTACATATTAAAATCCCCAGTACATTTAAACTTATTTAACATCAGATAAATAAAAAATTATGATTACTTTATAAATACGAAGCCTTTCTCAGTAAAAGTAGTCTTTAATTTGCAATATGTTATCGAGAAATTCTGAAATAATAATGGTATAAACTGCATTACTTTTGCTTAATCTAATGGAATGATTGTGAATAATGGAATGCAATAATTCCAATTGCATTCATGAAGATGCATTATATGCTTATAGCATTACTTCAAAATAGAAATTAATGCAATAGTTTAAAATTATGTTAGCTTGTTGAGCTTGTTATAGACTTATATTATAAAACTGAAGATTGTGGATAGTTTAATATCTGTAGTTAAATGTTTTTGTTGTCGGCACAAAATTCTGGTTATTAATGCGGATAAAAATTCATGGAATTAGAAGAAAAATAATCATTTTGAAATATTCACATTGAATTTTCATATTTTTAAGACGTGTATTCGATATAAGTTAATAAGCAGAATTTCGATAAAATCTAAATGACTTTTTTCAATTGAAAACCGTTTCAGAATTTAAAAAAAACTACACAAAATGTAACACTAATCAGTCATACATATATAATTCTGACCTTCTATCTGATCTGAAATTTAAGATATTTATATCTGATTTATTCTGAAAATGATTAATTATTGAACGAATTTTAAAATGCGAATACTCACTGATTTAAAAATTCAACAATATTAAGTTTAATCATTTTTCTGCGTAATGCAGTTAACTCAGTTTTTATGTCAATTTACTCAAAGATTTCGGAGTGTGAATATCACTCATAAATCATTAATCGGCTTATAAGAATAGAAAGTTGTATCTAAAGATTACGGAGCTATATATTTAACAAAAAGATTAACAACAGTGAAACTACGGTATCCATTAAAATCCCTCTACATCAAATTACTTTGAGAATGATGACCCTATTGCTACAACTTAGTACTTAAGTGTAGTAAAAATATAGTATTAGTTACTAGATATATGAAAAGTATTAGGCATAGAAAATTATATGTTGAGATTATTTATCACTTCACTTATCAGCAAATATGAATAGCATTCCTTTATTGAAAGAGGTACAAGTCAGGGCCAAAAAGGCAATAATAAAACTATAACGTGTCTTTGATTTAGTGTGACAATGCATCTGGAGCACAATGTAATGTCATGAATAAAACGTGTAAAAGGCGAATATATTGGGCTGCTATTTTTCATATCACCTTTTAAATAATAAACATCGATTAGATAGTGTAGAGCATTTCGAATATCGATAATAGTTATATGCTGATAAATAATTATTATTATTTATTTTCACAGTTAGAACGGTGGAAATCGCATCTAAAGAAAAAGGAGATTCGCACATTTTATTCTTTAAACTGTTGTGCTCATATTGAAAATTCTAACATTAAATAATAAATTGAAGATCTGAATTTTTTGATTATCTTTTCTTCCTATATTATGCAACATGTTCTGACTCCGTTATTTGTCTGTAGAGGATTATGAATCTAATGTAATGTTATATATATATACATGCAGAGTGTTGCAGAATTCGGCCAACAAAGTCAGAGAGTGATAGTAGGCATTATGAAGATAAAGAATCACTGTACAACAAGGGGTCCCTAACCAAGTTTATTTGGGGAAAATCACAAATATACAGGGAGTAGGAGGACAGGGAGAAACTGAAAAAAAAATAATAAATGGCAAACGCTGTTTCAACTATGATTTTTTTAAAATAAAAGAACATTCATAATTTTTTTGTTTTATTGGTAATTTGCGGATTTGATGATTTAGGGGTCGTAAATTATTGATATTTATAAAGTAGTTTAAAACCGATTTTTGTAAAAATATTAAAATTGGTGAAAATGTAAGGAAATTTATATTTTATAATTTGATATAAGCGTATAGTATGAGAACTAGGAAGTTTTAAATATATTCAAAGATATAAAAGATATGCCTATTATCCTTGCTCTGAATTTATCTTTCAATTTTGACAACGATATCCGCCAACACTGGTACTGATGTTGTGGAGATATTTTCCGGCTCCTATTTTAGTTTTCATTTTCATTTCACACCTTTTCGGATTACAGCTGTAATTTAACAAATTTTGAGTATCCTACGCAATCTGAAAGAGTCATCCTTCGTCCATTTTATAATTTTATGAAATCATTAATTATGTACTTCAGTTGGCTTCTGATTCATAAGATCATTCGACTTTAATTATTCTAGATTACTGAAATGTCCAAGTTCCTCTTTAAAATATAACAGAAATACTCAACATTCTCAAAAACTACAATTATAACATGCTTTCTCCGAGGCTTAAATACAAAGAATGACAATGCAGCGAGTCTATGCTGGGATGTTCTTCGATTGTTGACAGAAAACCTTTTTGACCTAAAATCTATCTGGGCGAGAGCCTCTAAAGAAGAAAGTGCCACCAATGCGAAAGAAAATTTACAGGAGTTTCAGATATCCGCCGTAGTTTCATTTCTTCTCAACTAGGACGGTGAACTCAAGAATGACGTTGTGAATGATAGAGACTTGTTACGTCCACAGGAACTCTGGGATCATTGTATTCAATCCTATGATATATACTTTGAACAAAGTCTTTATTTTCACTAATAGTTTCGTTTCAAACATTTTCATTTGAACACATCTTATACAGTTTAATAATAGCCCCGAAGAAGCCTCATGGTAAACATACCTAGTTGTTGGTATATTAACTCCATCTTTTGTATCAAAAGAGAAGATATTAGTTATGTAATTGCTTCAATACGGAAAATATTACTTCTTAAAACGACGTTGTATAGATTCTTTTTACTATTTCAACATATTACATACTTATCAAAAGACTGTATTTTGTTGTTTGAATCTTCTGAACATAAGTATTATTTGCCATTCATCAATTCACTTGGAATTTCTTACGTTTTGCTATTGTTCCTATAGTTACTCTATTATGATTATGATTTAAATTGTAAAATTCAGTTTATGGAAAGGTAAACAGAATTTAAGAACTGTTCTTTAAAGCTTGGTAAGAGGATTGTTTAAATGCGTATTCAATTTTAGCTCAAATACTTGCTTTACATTTAAACATATTACTTTAAAAGTTTATGGAGGTAATTTATGAGAAAAAAAAAGTCAATCCTAATCAGATTTTTTAAGAGAAAAAATATGATTTTTCTTCCACGAAATTCCGTTCCATTCTTATAAATGAGTAGTGTCTCCGTTAACTTGTTCTGTAATTTGTCTCGTTTCAGAAGAAATTGGAATAATTTGCATTAAACAGCCTTTCCAAAGGACTAAAAAGTCGCTAAACGTCAGCAGATTTATTTTATTCTGCAATAGGTAATGACTTTGGAAAATAAATGCAATGAAAATGTAAATTTTTTAAAATGAGATTAAAGAGTATTTCTGGAACAATAAAAACTAAATGTATGTCGACCAATTTCATTTTGAAATATTCATCTTCTTTTATGAGAGGATGATGAATTTCATTTAGTATATATTAAACTCAAAATTAAAAAAGGAACTTTGATTATTCAAAAAGAGCTTATATTGATTCTATAATACTCTTTCAAACGATTCTAATTATCTCAGAAATTCATAATTAATTTATAATATTTGTAATTAATCATAATTTATAAGAAATTTAACATAATTCATAACAAATTTATAATTTATAAAAATTTAAATTTTAAAATAAATAATAACAATACAATAACAATAACAATAATAATGCCGCATAATTTAGAGCTAATTTATAATCAAACATAACTTAAATTATTACAAACATAAATAATCTTGAATGTTATTTTTTTATTCGGCTACTTTTTCACTTTTATACCAATATCACTTAAAAAATTGAATTTTACTCAAGAAAAATACTTCAGCTGGCAAACTGACTTGATTTGAATTGATAATTATATTAAAAGTTAGAAATAATAGGAAAATGTAAGAAAAAAATCTCAAATATATTCTATAGTAGTAGACCAATTAACTATCATTGATTCATTTTAATATTTAGATTTAATTTCTTGCGCATATTAATTTGAAAATATAAAGTCAAATTATTTGGAAAAATTCTCCTAAATTTAAATAATTTTCCTCATAACAAAAAAAGAATGATTTACTAGTTAGAAACTTCTATTCTAAGAAAAAATATAATCATAAATAATACATTTATGGTCGGATAGTTTTGATTTTATCAGATAAATGACTCAAACTTTCATCCTTTATAGTAAATGTAGTTCAAAGTTATTAATATTTTAAGATTTTGTTCGTGCTGTTACACATATATTTCTCTGTCCTATTGATTTAATGTACAAAGACGTCTGACACTAGAATTTTACTTTTGTGTGTCAAATGAGTACTTAGTGTCAAACTGCTGAGGGGTATTTTTCTATTTTATGTTCATTAAAATAATTGTAGTGCAAGTTGTCTAGATATATAATCTTTGTTCACAAAGTTACTAAATTTTATCTTAGACACACACAAAAAAAGAGTTGTTTTTTATTTGCTGATTCACTTTTACTAAATCGATGATACCGATTCGTTTGAGAAATAAATAACGTACGATTTAACACTAATTCAATTTATTTCTAAATGTAAAAATTAGATTTTTTAATTGTTATTCTATTTAATATGTTCTCAAAGATTACATTAAATTATTGATAATAAACTAAAATAATCGTGTAATTAGATAATTTCGAATCTTTTAAAATGCATAAATCAATATACGTTTTAAATCAAACTCCGATATTATCTTTGAAAAAGATAAAATAATGCTTATTTTTTGTAGTTTAATCTGATATTTTATTTCCTTATTGATATTCATGAAGTAATAAAATGTTATTTAATGCAGATATAAACACATGTGCATATATAATTACATTGTGTTTTATTGTATATTTTGAATAAAGAAAAAAGTCATTTCTATATGAATTATTTTGTATTATTTTTCTAAGAATATGTATAACTTTTCGCACACTCTCATAGAGAACTACTGGATTAGGAAACTTCATGTATTGCATTTTAGTTTATAAATAATTTAAAAAAAAACAATATGATTGTTCAAAGATGCATAATATTATTTCATTTTTATTAGGTTCTAAGGAATATGCAGTATATCTGAATTTTATTTATGACAAAAATACTTTGATACACATTTTTTTTAATTCAGGAAGCTTTTTATGAAACAATAGCAAATACATTAATTCAATTTTGATCTTAACTCTAATAACTATAATTTTCAAAAATTAATGAGATCTGAAGTTAAGCATACATTAGTTCGAAACCCAGATATATGTGCCTTAGTGCTGTGAATGAAACTTCTTAAAATATTTAAGTTCTTGAGCTTTAATTCCTTCATGACATAATATGGTATTTTAGTCTTTCTAAAATATGTCTATTATATACATATTGCCATTAGAGCTTTCGAAATTTATTTAAAAATTGTATTTACTCAAACGAACAATTGTCTTTGGAATTGGCTGAAATTAGATGTTTGGAAACATTTGTCCTTACCTTAAATTCTTTCAAAAGAGTATGCAGCAAATTTTCTAAATCTCTACAACCTGAAGTCAATTCCATCAAAACCATCTTAACTGAAGATTACAACACTAATACTTAGTCTTCCGTTCATTGCCTCAGAGATGAAATCAGCCCATTACATGGTTGACTTACACAGGACTATATTCAATATCTATACATTACATTCAATTAAGGTGCAATCAACTGCGAAACGTTGTAATTTAACGCTCTGGTTATCCTAATCACTTGTGGCATTCGACAGGAAGTGATGTACAGGATGTCGCGTGGAAGTCCAATTACTTCATTAAAATGCTGCTACCAAGTAAAATATTGAGTCTCTAGAATTAAAATATGATATTACGCAATTTAAATTGTCTCCTCCGCAGTCAGTCAATCTTTATTTAATTAGAAATCATAAGGTTCTTCTGTTTTCTAATTGAGGTATTGGATTTTCCGAATTTGTGAGCTCAGTTGTTAAGTAAAAATAACGGCATGTAAGGATGGAAGGCTAATTTAATTTGAAAAATACATACTTTGAAATAAGTCCAATTAAATTCAACCGATATCTTTCTAGTTGATTTGTTTTCTTTCATTATTCATTCATTTATATTTTTTGGGAGAAATAACTTTTTTGAAGCAGATAGAATACTTCTTTGACTAAATTTATATATGTGTTAAATCTTGTGTGAATTGTAGGTAACTAGAAAAATATATCTCAATCGTATAAAATCAGTAAGAAATGAATAATTACTAGACAATTTAATATTTACATTCTTTAATACTATCTTATTTTGAAATGAATAATTATTTTTAGATCAAAAACGGACTTTAGAGTGATGAAGTGATTTCATGATAGCAATGAATATAGTTCATAGTCTCCTTTTCAATATTAGTAATATATGTAACTCTACAGTTTCCAAATTATTACACAGAGAGCATTTATATTTTTCTTATGCTCTAGTCCCTTTGAAATGTACAATTCCAATTTTCGGAAAAAACATTTGATAATAATTTGAATTGAAATTTAGATAAGAAATATTAAGCATCTACTTCTGTATCGATAATATTGCTTTTCTTTAATCGTTATTTTTTAAATTTTAATGAGAACTTCACTTGTTTCATGAAATAATCGTTATATATATGCTTCTGTATATGCTGGGAAGCTTTTAAAAATTGTGTAACAGAATTGCTACAATCTTGCTTTAATTCCAAAAACTAGCTATATTATGATATACAAGCCCAAATTGCCTGATTATAATCAGTATATATACAATTTTACTAGCGCCAGTTGGATTGTGTTATTCTTAATATAGAGGGAAATTGTGTTCTAATGTCTAATCATGTGACTCTCTTCTAATATTGAAATCTGAGGTAAAAAATTGTTTTGAAATTATCTACTCAGTTTAGACTAAAATTAGAAGATGCAAATACAATGTCAAAGAAGAAAATGTGCAGATTCTAACCCATACATTTAAATTCTAATTTCACCAAAACGGCATTAGACTTTAAAAATGTCTTCTCTGCAAAACATGACGGTTTTTTAACTTATTAAGATAACGTGGATTGCATATCTGCACTATTTAACGCTTAAAAATTCTTTGATGATGAATCAGGAACATCTAATAACCCACATGAAATATATTTGCCATTAAACAGAACACATATTCTCAGAGAAATATCTTATATCTGATAGTTGATGACATTATAAAAATTTTAAACCGTTTCATTACCAGTGTCATGGAATCCTCAATAGCGAAGACACAGATAATGACGCTGTCTTCCAGATGGAATACACATGACAAAAATTTTAGAATGATATACTCTACCTACAATTAATTATTAAACGTACATTTATAACAACGATGCATTATTAAACAAAAGCATGAAGCTATTTTAGAGAATTTACTGGATTTGAACATTACAACGAGATAATTATATCAATTAATTTTCTTACACATTCGAATATTACTCACATCATCTGGTAGACTTTTACAATCGTTGTTATAATACATCGAATATTCACAAATAAAAGTTCTGAATCTTTAGCTGTAATGAATCTATCACCAAGATTCTTGAATATCCTAGGTCCTTCAATTTGCTGCCAAATTTACATTGTTGCACAGTGAAGAAAATTAAAACCTCGCGGTAAAAATATAAAATTAAAATATAAAAATTTTCACTGTATACACACTTTAGGAAACGTTCACTAATCTCTAATTTATTTTCTCTAATCTTTAAATTATATAAAAATTTCCGTTTCAATTTTTTTTGTTTATATCTAGGGTGGTTTTTTTTCGTGATAATATCTCAACTATAGTTACAATATTTTACAGCTTTTATTAAGAAAACTGTTTTCTTTTGTCCACCTTTTTGGCGTATTATTAAGTAAGCGCCTTTCTCATTTTTTTCTTGAGATAAAAGTGTGAAATTCATTAGCAAAAAAGGCTTTAAAAATAGGAGCTGTAGGTGAACATGTTTACTTTTACAGTTATGTCTTTTTCAGCAATAAATAATCTTAAAAAAACCAAAAAGAAGAATAAATACTTCTGTAAAAATATTGTTTCTTATATTCCTAGTATATTTTTTTCATATTATCATTCTAGATTCGGATTATTCTTTTATAAGGGGAAAAAACTTTTTATGAAGTTGCTGAGAGCTCATTTTTTATATTCTGAAAATGTGTTGGCCAGTATGATCCTCCAAAACCTTTATTTGCAGACTTATAGTATGGTGTGTTTTGTTATAATATCCCCCTTAAGGGTATGAGACCGTGTAAACAATGTAATGGAGTAGATGGAAAAACATGCACCTTAAGAACCTACTTTTTATGTATAGTTTTCTCCACGTGATATCCCAAGAAAAATTGTGTTTATAGCTATGCAGAGAAAGCAGTCTGAAGAAAGAGATAAAAAATCTCTAAGCTGACGTGTTTTGCAGATATTGTTAAAGTGTGCCACCAAGGGGAATTTAATTAAAAATTTGTTGCTGAAGCTTTCAAACATTTTCCCCTTTTTCTGATCCAGAGTTTCAAGTGGATTGTCTGAGTATTATATTGGGGAAACAAAACAGCATATAATATAGAATATTTGTTTTCAAAATTTTAATACACTTTAGATTAGAAATGTATCTCTACACACATGATGTCGTAACAAAAATAGTGTTTATTGATTCCTTAAAGGTGCATTCCAAATAATTTCGTGATAACTTTCTTCAAAATTATTACATCACGATCGATTTAACGATAGAAAAATGCATTGAATTTTAAATCCTTAACCCCCAATTTAGGGTAATCCGGAAAAATCTCAATATTTTGCACTTACACAAATTGTCAAAAATATTGCAAGTTTGAGAAATGTCCCGTATTTTGTTTTCAAAAATAACCCTTTAACATTTTCTAGTACATGTACGGTGGACAAATTTTAACCTATTACGTCATCCATTATGAAGAAATCATCTGCTTCGATTATATTATCCTTGTGGTTTATTGTAAAAAGTCTCAGACTGCGAAGGATTTATGGCGTTGTTGAAGTGCTAAGCTGTGAAATGCTTTTCAATTTAAATTGTATATTTCTTTTTAAAATGTGTAATTAACTAGTGAGAAGAGACAGGCTGTTATTTTAATACACCAATGAAACATTTCAATAGTTAGTATTAATCATCGGGGCGATTGCAGATACATTGTTTCATATCTCACAAAGAGATTCAAAGCTGAAGAAACCGTAGATAAAAAGACTAGAAGTCAACGTACTGATGCTACATTGACAGGATTATGCAATAAAAGAAGATTTGCAAGTTTTGATACACTTGAAAGACAATGGAGTGAGTTTAAAACTGTCATTCCCAGTCCCAGAACAATTTGAGTAAGGTATGAAGCTGGTTATAAGACACAAGGTTTTAGAAACAAATCCCATACTGACGACAAGTTATTGGAAAGTACCAAGGGGCACAAAAATTGAAATATTTAGGAATAGAGATAAACTACATTCTCGTGACCAAAAACTCTTTTCTTTAATGTCTGTTAAGCCTGGCCACAGTTTACGAAATAAATAAAACAGACGGCTTCATTTTGTTCAGGGAACCATAAATGGTCACTAGTATGTTGGTAAGCTGAAAGAGCGATTGATGACAAGATCTCTAAGCAGAAATGAATGTTTCATAAAATTCAAACATCCTGCCATGCATAGAAAACGATCACAAATTTTTTAATTTTTAATTTTATTTCAGATCAGTTCTGGCCTCTGTATCAAAATATTCTTTAAATTAGGTTAAGGCTGCATTTGCAACACATGGTATTAACTTTCTCACATTTTCTGGGAACTTGCCAGATTAAAAGTTCATTGAGAATTTATGGAATATAAAGGAAAATAAAATAACTGAGAATCATCCCAGAACAAACCGAGAAACAATAATTAACTTTTTGAAGCAATAATTAAAATTTGACACCATGAAATACTAAAAGGAATGTTGCAAAACCCTGTAGATTTCCTGTGCAACAGAGTGGCTGTAGTGATAGAAGCCAGACGCGACCCAACGGAATTTAAATACTTTTGATTTAGTTCTAACTTTTATTAAATATTTTTTCCTCGAAAGAACTAGGGATTTTTTCTTCATTTATTCCAGGGATCCAAAATGAATTCCAGTATTGATAAACTTTACATTTTTTTCTTTTTGAAATTAAAGATTTTTTTGTCCAATAAACTAATTATACCTTGCTTTTGGAATAATTTAACATGTTGACGTAAAAATATCACTGTAAATGAAAAAAATATTGCTTTTAGGAAAGATAATAAGATAATTTAATTACAGATAAAGATAATTTTTGAATATATATATATATATATATATATATATATATATATATATAATTTAAAAATTATATGTATTGTATATAAATTGTGGATTTTGAATTTTAAGATATTTTTTAAATGAAGGATTTCATAAGCATTATCTACTTCTGTGCTTAAAATTCTGATTTCTCTGTAATTGAGTGAGCGAATTTCTTTTTAAAATTAAATAAAAATATGAAAAATCATTTTTATGATTTTTATAAAAGCTCTAAATAATAATTCTTACTTAAAACTTGATGTAGTAGAAGAAAATCGAACACGAATTTTTTTATATAAATAAATTAAATGGGGATAAAAAATAAAACATAGAAAAAAATTCAACACTATCCAGCTGATTAAAATTTGCCTCGAATTAAATTCTGTAATAAATAAACATTAAAATTCATGTTTATTTATTACAGAATTATCAGTATGACAGATGGATTTGACTAAAAATTTAACAAGAAACTTTATCCTGCTTTTTACTTAAAATATTAAAAACCTATCAACTCTCAAGCAGGAATTAAATTGATTCAAAAGCATCCAAAAATAATCTCCTTCAACGCCAAAATTCTCATCTTATTGAAATTATTTATATCTAAATTATATCTGAATTAATCATTATTTACCATAAAATTATCTTAGAATTCATTTTTATTTATCTTAGAATACATCTTTATTTATCTCAGAATTATCTTAGAATCCATCTTCGTTTATCGCAGAAATATCCGAGAATTCATAATTATTCTCTATTTACCTCAAAATTATCCTTTTTTCATCGTTATTTCCGATCAATTTGAATTAAAATTTAATAAAAAATTTTAACTTGATAGTACCTTAAAGTACTAGAAACCTGTCAACTCTCACGAAGGTCTTAAACTGATTTAAAAGCATTCAAAAAGAATTTATTTCGACTGACAAAATGTTAATCTTACTGAAAAGAGTTCGATCCTTTCCAATATGCGACTGCTCTCTTTAAGAAGTGCTTCATTAATAATCACTCACCATTCATTAGGGTAAAAATGAAGAGCGTTTTTTTCCCTTAATTTTTGAGAGTATTGAGGCAACATCAAATAGCAATTACGGATTCTTTTATACAACTTAATGATCCTCTGTAACTGAAGGGAAGCTTGATAGATATCATTGGGTGATTTTAAAGATGAATGTACGAAAGAAACTGGAAAGTAATTGAAGTGCATTTTTTTCATTTTTTTTCTTCTTATTTCTCCATTATTACCCCTTGTTTTTTAGAAAAAGGATTTTTCCATTTCAAAATAAATCGGACATTTCTTTTCAAGTAAATCTATGAAGAATAGAGATTTGTATATTTAATCAAATTTGGAAGATTAAAAAAATAATCAGCATTTCAAAAATTAATTAGTTTATGAAATACTTTAAAATGTTTATCGTTATAAATAGGAATATAAATATCAATTACGTTATTAGAGGACACATATTCCTAAAAATAAATACCAGATGAATTAATCTTATCAATTTTGATTCATTTTTCTTAGATAAAAGAAAATAAAAATTAATATCAGACATTTCCTTGATTAAATTTTTGTTTCCACAATAAATTCACAAGAAATAGTATCATCTAATAAATGTATGTTTTATATTGGTTTTATGAATTAAAATATTTCGGAACGTTTTACTTGTTTCAATAAACATGCAACTGAAATTTTGGTGACATACTTTTTTTTGGGGTTCTAACGAAATATTTCTAATAAAATATTTTATTCCTTTATAGTTTAACATAATAATTAACATAGCAGTATATTTGTTTTTAGGTTCTGACGAAATATTTCTAATAAAATATTTTATTATTTTACAATTTAACAAGCATAATAATTCCATCAATCATTGCATTAACTTTTCAATATTCAGGTTGTTACATAGTTAAATTTTCAGCCTTTTCAATAAGTAAATTAAATAACATCTTTTCCAAGAGAATATCCTATTAATTTAGTTTGACTTCCAATCCAAAAAAAAAATTCGCAAGAAACATAATTTGCCTTAATTTTCCTTTTTTTCATTTTTGTATCAAAAGTTTAAGAGTGATACAACATTAAAGAAACAATACAATTAAATAAATTAATGAAGAAAGTACAAATCTATATGCATAAATATGTTTAGCACCATTAATATTTTTTGATTAAATTCATTTATATGTTATTTTCAAATGAGAAATTCAAATGGAAATCAAATATATTAACAATCTATTATCTAATTAAATACTAAATTATTTTTACTTCAAATTAATGATGATAATCTCAATATCATTTGAAAGTTTAAAAGAAACTGGTAGAATTCATGAATAAATTGGTATATATGAGATTTATCCTTTACATTGATATTTTTTCTTGAAATGTCATATTAATATTCTTATTTATTACTTCATATTAAAAAACCTTAAAGTATGTAAAAGCTAATATGTATATATGTAGTTTCTATACTAATCAAGCTGTTTGGTTAAAAAAAAATTCAATGAAATATGAATGGCCTCCAGGGGATTTCAAAGAATTGAAAAAAAAAAGATTTTAGAAGAAATTAAAACAAAGTATAAGGCGAGTAAAGTCAGAACAAAAGAACGGGAAATTTATATTAACAAATCATTAAAAAAGAAATAAAAAATTTAAAAGATAAATTTATTATCACAGTTATAGATAAATCGGCAAAAAACTTCTGTATAATGTGTAAACATGGCTATAAAGAACTGTTGCTCAATGAATATAATCCAAATGTTATTTACGGTTTAGTTAATACTAGTAAAAAGGAACTGGACAAAAGGATGTTAGATTTCGCTAAAAAGAAACTAAAGTTAAAACATGCTCTTTAAAGTATCACTATTGGTTTCCCACTGCAAAATTTCATAAAAAACCAATCAATTTTGGATTGGTAAACTGCAGTACATGCAGTTACAATTACTACATGGTGAAACATTTCCCTGAATACCTAAAAATTATCCTAGATAAAATTGACGGAGCAGATAGCTTTGTTATTAATAGTAACAAAATTGTTTCGGAATTTTTAAAAAGTAACAACATTTATAAAATTAAAACTTATGACTTTGAAAATTTATATACCAACCTGCCCCATAAGAAATTAATAACTGTCAGCACTCTTATATATGACGAATGTTTAAATAAAGATATCATTAATAAAAATAACTGGATGATTTTATGCAATTTTAATATTACCGAAAATTATGTTTTCAATGGTATCAATTTTTATAAACAAGTTAAGAGTATTCCAATGGGTACAGCTTTCTCAAGTGGTTTAGCTAATATTTTCCTGCAGTATTACGAGAAAAAATAATTAAAAATTACTTAATAAAGTGTTATTGTCAATTTATTGATGATTCAATTTTGATTAACTTAGAGAATACCAATATTGTTACTAACTGTTATAATAAAGAATTAATTTTAACAGAAACAAATAAAAATCCTCCTGAAGCTACTTATCTGGATTTGAGAATTGAAACTGATAAGGATAAAACAGTTGTTGGTATTTATGATAAAAGAGACGAATTCAGTTTTAAAATAATTAAACTTTGTGATTATCACTCTAAGCTCAACTCTAAAATTTTCAAAAATTTAATTTTCTCACAATTGAATAAAATTAAAACAATTTGTAATAACGAAATTTCATTTATAAAAGCAACAAATAGTTTTATTAAAAATTTAAAAAATAATGATTTTCCCAAAAACTACTGCAATATCAATATTTTAATAAAAAAAAAGAAATGATGAAATATTAGTAAAATAGATGGCGCTTAGAAACTGCCTTTATCTTGTTTTCTCTGTCTGACACAATATTATATTTGGTATGGCAGTTGGGGTGAGATTTCTTCTCCTGTTGCTGGTACGTTCATTCCCTTTTTGTTTTCTCAATTAAATGTGTGGTTCGTTTTAATTTTTGGTAGAATATTCTTATGTAGTTTTGTTTATATAATTTTGTTTTATTTGGTGATGTTTTCAATGTTGCTTTGTTTTTTGCTGTTAAGGTTTTTATGTCTCTTTTGCCTTAATTTTCGGGTCTCGAGGGGTCAATATGTGGGACATTGTAAAATTCCTCTCAGAAAAAATCCCTTATTTTGAATCTTTGCTTATGGGTGACCCTTGAAAAAGTCTTCAAGCCGGATTATTTTTCTATTTGTTGAAATTTTGATTCTATTGTATTCCTTTTTACTAATCTTATATTGTTAATTAATTTAGATTCATCTGTATTTTAGTTGTAGCTGCATTTGCGTTAGCTAAATACAATGTTTTTTTTTTAATTTTTAAATTTTAAACTTCCAGCTTATATATATAGCTGGAAAACATCAGCTTTCAAAGTATATTAACTGCAAATCTCAAAATTAACCATTTAACGAACCAATCATGTGATGAATAAAGCAAAACAGTTTAATGATAAAATACACACTTCTTTTAATCCAAACATTACTTTCAACAAAACTGGAAATTCAACTGAAAATTTATATCTTTTTTTATATCTTCCGAAAATTCCCAATACACTTCCTCTTTTACATGTAAGGACGCTCTGCGTTTTATGTTTATCTTGAAGAAAACTTCATATAAGCGTTTATTTTTATTTTAATATTTCTTGAACTCGCTGGTACGTGTGTGAGTTGAGAATGAAGTCTAAAAACCCACTTCTACGCTTCATTAATTATTTCTGGACCTAAGGGAAAAAATAGCGACACACGGATACGAAGCAATATGATTGATCAGCACCCAGTATCAGACAGAATTTCGTTTGTTACATTTTTTAGTTCCCTTTATAATAAAAAAGAGCATCTTGATTTAATCTCAAAGCTTTACTAAAGCCAATCAAGTGTGAAATAGAACTCAGTTGCGCCTGAAATATGCCTGCTGAAATTATTTACCACATCTGAATCTACAAGAAAACAATTTTTTTTGTTAAGGTGGGAAGAAAACAAAATCAAGAAAAAAAATATTAAATTAAAAAGAATTGTGATTGAAGAACGGTTTATTTTTAAATG
Organism: Argiope trifasciata; assembly: GCA_026543055.1. Lineage (NCBI taxonomy): Eukaryota > Metazoa > Arthropoda > Arachnida > Araneae > Araneidae > Argiope > Argiope trifasciata. Next base: position 1,421,046 of record JAPMOQ010038156.1, on the reverse strand, counting down.
AAAGTTACTTATTTTCTCTCAGATTCAGCTACTTATTCTTGAAAATTGTGTTTTGTGTCTGCTGTCTGTTTCATCCTTGCATTATTAAATTTAAAAAATGATTCCTGTACCATGATTGATGTCATGCATTTATTTATTTGCTTTTTTTAATTGAAGATCATATTCTATAAGATTATTTGAAGTCATTTTATTTAGATTTGGTAATATTTTTATAAAAACCAATTTTATAAAAAAATGTGTACCACGTTAGCACGTGGGGAAAATAAAGATTTCAAAATTACAAATAATGATCTTGATAAATGATTTTTACTTTAACTTATAAATAATCTAATAATATATTATTTTAATCAATCTGGAATGCTTAAAGCTAAAAGTACCAAATTATTGGTCTAAATTTAGTGCTTTCTCCTTGAAAGTATTCTTCTGAAATGCTAGTATGCTTGCCTTTTTTTTCTACCATCAATAAATGCGTTAAAATCGTTGTTCTGAAATCTCTTCAGATGTTGCAGAAAATTTTCTTTAATGGATTTAATGAATTGAAAACGGCTGTCATAAATAGGCAATTTTCGTTGTGGATATCAGAAAGAAATATGTTGTGTTCCCATTAAGTGAATAAGGAATTTTTAGAGCCGTTTTGTCTAAATAATTGATTAAAAACACCAAAAGCAACTGCTCTTAAGAACCTTGTCCCGATGCAAGACTCAAAAGATTTCAAGCTTCTTTGACGAATTGCTTCAAATTAGCATAGAAAAATAGATAATTTCAGTGATTGTCTAGTCAGCTGGGAGAATTCATAATTTCTGTCAAAACGATAGTTAATGAAAAACATTAATAGCACTTTGTCTTTCCAGCCATGCTTCAAGCTCTATTCACATGATTATTTAACTATGCTTGTATGAAAAACATGTACCTAAGTTACATTATAAGTTATAATACATTTATAAAGAAATTGCTTTGAAAAATCATCCCTTAGAGCAGTTGGTATACATATTTTTGTTGGGGGAATAAATCAAAATTAATAAAAATAATTCTAGAAGTAACTCATCGCAATTCTAAATGACTATACAGGAAGGAGATCATATAAAAACCCATCGGATAATGTCTGTTTTTTTGTCGGAAGGCATTAACTAAGCCCCATTTCTCCTACTTTACTAGAATCTGACATTAATCGGTTGATAGTTTACTAAAATTCGGAACATTTAAGACTACTTATCCTACATTTGAAAAACAAATTGTACCAATCAAGCTTTATAATTTTTGATAGGCCTTCAAATTTCAAAAAAAAAATTCAACAGCTCAAATGATTTTGCAATACAAATTTCATTGAAAAATTAAAAGTTACGACATTATCTTTGTTCAATGACTCAAAAAGTCCATAGAATATATATTTTTTTAATTAAAGAGTTTATCTTCAGACTATAATACGAAATTTAGTCCATTATTTGTCGACATTAATAGAGCTCATTAAAAGGTCTTAAAAATGTATGGTTATATCTATTACAGATATATTTTAAATATATAAAAAATACAGATACGTTTATACAGCATTAAAATTACAATTTACATCTCGTATACAATAAGCATAATTTTATAGAACTAGCATTTTTTGCAAGCATTTTAATTAAGAAAATTTTGATCGGAACTCAAAGAAACTTTTCTAATATTTAACTTAGAATCCAAGTGTTTTTATTAAGAAATGTATCTAAAAATTTCATTCGTTTTTCAATCTCCTTTTTTAAATTTATTTTCTTACATATAGTTTATAGAAGTTGAATAGGCTTCGCATTATTAGTATGTTTTTTTTTTTTTTTTTTTTCTCAAATTGATATTTAACCGAAATGACACGTCATAATTGTTTTCAACTCTGGCTCAATAAATTTCTATGTCTTCCGGTGTTTCGTTAAAAGTCAAAGTGATTTTCATATGTAAGTATTGTTAAAAGATAACTATTTTCTTTGCGCGTAATCACTATATTTACATAGACATTGTCGACTATTTTTTTGTGCGCAATCACTGTATTTATACAGACATTGTCGAAATCATTCACACACTTTGAATACAATACACACGTTTTTCAAATACCATTTTGCAGATTGATTAAATTTAAACAGTTTTTTTTAAATCTTAATGCTTGAGTAGTTCCACAATTATTCCGAAATGTAAGGAAACGTATAGTTTACAATATGACCTCTTGAAGCCATTATCGAGTTTTTCTACCACAAAAAATTATATTTCAGTGAACGTTAGTGCTAAAAGTCAACTAAAAATTACTTGTTTTTAATTTTGGAAGGAGTTTTGCTTGTTATGCAGTTCTACTAAATATATGCTCATATCTGAATGTAAACAGCTTTTTTAAATAATTCTTGCAACAATTTTCAACTCATATATCTAATTTAAATTAATTTAATTAATTTAATCTCTTAAAATTTAAAATCCTTACTTCTTCTAGAAAGCAAAATATTTGCTAATTAAATGTGTTGACTGGAATGGAATTTTAAGCGATATTTTGCAATTCTAATAAGAGGAAATAATTAATGGCTTCATTATTTCATGTTGTTTACTAAAAATTTTCATTGAACATTATTCCTGGTAGTTTATTAATATTTTTGTATTTTAACTCTTCCTATAAATTTATACCATTAATTATAATATGATGCATGTTTTTTCCTTTTCTTTCAGGAAAAATGTAATTATAATTGTACAAATTTCTTTATAAAATTACAATTAATAAATTTTTAAGTTATCAAAGCAGTTTTAGATGTTCTAGAGTTATTTCATGGAATAATTTGGCTGATTTGGCCAATTTATAAAATTATAGAATATTATAAAATAATAAAGAAAATATATACTTTAATCAGATAATTTCAAAACATGTAGTCAGGAATATACGTTTTTTGAAAAAGGAGAAACAGCTTCGGCATTTTATGCATACAATATAAGTATCCGAAAATTAAGTAACCCTTGTAGTCCAAAAATTAAGGCAAAATAGATACACTAATTCTAACACCAAAAGTGCAAAACAAAGCAACATTAAAAGCATCACCAAATTAAGTAAAAATGTATACATATATAAAATAAAACTAGGTAAGAATATTCAACCAACAATTAAAATATTCCACCTAATAATTAAGAATACAAAAAGGTAAATAATTTCCTTCTTTCTCTTATATATATTATGCAAAGTAAATATTCGATTCAAAAAATAGATTGCCTTGCATTCCTTTTCTAATAATATTAATTAAAAACGTGCTACATGAATTATAAACATGACTATTTTTGAAGCTTTATTCCTTGAAAAAGTAGTCTTCTATCCCATAATTTTTTTTCACGTATTCATTCTTTTACAAATTTGTTTCATATTAGACAAATTTTAATTATTTTAATGGATATTAAATAATAAGACTAAACGTTTTCAATTAATTATTTTAATTTAAAGCTGAATTTATTTCTCGAAAAATTTTGACTTCAATTTACAGATTATTTAATAATTTTAGTGAATTCGCCCATGCTTTTTAATTTTATAATTATTTTTTGCTATGACAAATGCAATCAAAGTAGCTTTCATTAGTTGTCGGATTGGATGTCAATTTTTCTTAATTTATACATATTATATAAATTATTTATATAAACATATGCATATAAATACATCATATATATATATATATATATA
>JAPMOQ010038156.1:1376411-1417276 GCA_026543055.1 Argiope trifasciata | reverse complement strand
GATAATTCAGGTATGTAAATTATGATTAATCTACACTAAAGAACAAACTGAATAAGAAACGAAAAAGAATAAATTAGATGGATTAAATATCGGATATTTATTAATTTAGAAAGAATTCAAATTGAGATTTGGTGCAATGTTTGAATAAATTATGTTTAATTTTTATAATCTGATGGTAAGTGAAATAAATATTAATCTGCATAAACATGAGAGAAAAGGCGTCTATATATTTGGCATTTTAATTATTTTCATCTTTAAGTATTGCTCCAAATTTCAAGCAGGACATATTGAATTAAGAATTATTAAGAAAATTGAATTAAAGATTATTTTCATATTTGTGAGTTTGAATTTTAAACAAATATAATTAACATTGATATCCCTAATTTATTTTTGTTTTTAACTGTTGTGAATAAATAAGGGAAAAAGAAAAGGAAATAAATTAATAAAAATTAAAAGTTGTAATCAGAAAAAAAAAAAACTAGAAATAAACATTAACTTAAAGTTTAAACTTTATTCAATTGAATAAAATGATACAAAAATTAGAAAAAAGAGATTAAATCTTCCCTAAGACTTTATCAATTATCGCTTTCAAACAGGATTGAAATAGCAGATTTTTATGCAAATTATATATTAATACAGAATATATTTACAGATTTAACTTAGAAAATAATTACTTTATAAATCGGTTTCATACATTAGTGCCTTTAACTTTATGTTTTATATTATTGTAATCGATTTACTTATAATTTAGTTAAAACAATAAAAGTTTAACACTATATAAAAATGAACAAATATCATCGTTTGGTAATTATCAGACATAAATAAACCATGTTTTCAATTTCCGGTCCCGGATATAATATTAACAAAAAAGTTACACATAGTTACAACTAATTAAAGCAACTAATTCTGGTTATTCTACAAATATTCCTTAGTTTGCAAAAATGATAATAACTTAGCATTGCAGAAAATTTACATAATATAAACACTTGAAAATCTTTCTTATTTTGGAAAAGCTCTCTCACATTTCATTAAACTTATTTTACAAAAACAAATTCCCTGTTTTCCATAAAAACATTCTCAAAACAGAGTGAGTTTGATTTTCAAAGCACAACTTCTCTGATTCAATTTATTTAACAATATCTTCTCTGTGAAGTTTGTTTTTATTCACTTTATAAAACAAAATTTAATTGCCGTATTAAGTTATTTTTCATACTATTCTCTTGTTTCTTGGGCTTTAAAAATATTTTACTATTACTCTGGATATAAAAATTCAGTATATTTTGTAAAATCTGTTGCTTATTTATATCTTTTTCAATAAAAATTATAATTTAAATTTTCTTATTATTGCCTTTTTTTGGAAATTAATATATATTATTTAAAGAAATTTTGTGCGCTCGTCCCTTATCTTTGTAATTAAACGTCAGGGAATATTATAAAGATACTCATTCTGCTAAAATCAGAAATATATATATATGTGTATTTGTAATATTTTATATAAACTCCTTATATTATATAATTCCCTTTATGTTTTGTTAGAAAAAAAATAATTTATTCGCAACAATATTTCTAAGTAGAGGATGGTTATAAAAGTTCCACTTTGGTATGGTCATATAAGGTTATGTTTCATCGTTACCAAATGTTATCAAATTTGGAAACAGTTTAAAGGAATTTATGGGAATTTCTTTTCTGTTAAAAAAGTTCGAGAACCACCACTAGGGAAAAAGTGGCAATGTATGTAATGATTTTAAGCAAAATAAGACATAACGATACTTTTTTCAAATGTATTTAATCTTTTCTGAAATGTGTTACAAAGACTGTTCAATGTGTGTTATTTCAAAGGTAGTGTTTATGATGATAATTTAAACAATTTTGGGGAATTTTTTAGCATGCCATAGCGACACCAACATAGAAAACCGTATAGAAAAACAATAATTTCTTTCTTTTTGATAATTATCACCATTGTTAAATAAAACATTTGATGAAAAATACCTTTTAATTAAAGTTTATAATTCATATTATAATAACCATCCACTGGAAAAATTAATATGGAAGTATATGACGATATCAAGGCCAATGCTACATATGCGGGTATTTTTTATTTGAACTTGTATGAAGTGTACAATGAGAATTCGAACTTAAGATTCGGACTAATATCAAAGTACTGAACTTCTGAGGGCCTGAAGCTTGTTTTCATAAGCATGTGTCTTTCTGTGACTGCAATAACTCAAAATCCCCTTGAGCTTGATGCATGAAATTTGATATGTAATCCTCACGTTTATATTATAGATTTTTTTATCAAGTTTTCAACAAAAAAAATTAGATTTCAATGAGAGGAAGCACATTTCTCAAATTATATAAGATCGCTCAATGCTTACTTATCAATCAGAACTACGCGGGTAACATTTAGTTCATGTATTCAACATCTAAAATGGTGTTTAGCTATCAAGAAGTTGTGTGTTAGTTCATCTGACTTTCAGAAGTATGTAAATGAAATAATTCAAAAATGAAAAGGCATAAATCTAAAACATTTTGTATGTGATTTAAATAAAAAGTTAAAGTTTAATTTCGAATTTTTTGTTTAATTGGTTAGATAAAAAATAAATCTGAAATTCTGTTTTTTGGTATTTGTCTCAATTGCATAAAAATTATTTACCCGTTTGTGTGTATGGCCTTTAGCATATCAGAGTGAATATAATGTTCTTGTAATCAAGTTGTACATAAAAATGGATTGGAAAATAATAGTTGATCTAATATATTGTCTCAGACAGAAGTCTCCAAAGAGAATAAAGAAGTTTCCAAGAGAATAAGGAAGTCACCAAGAGAATAAAGAAGTCTCCAAAGCTTTACATTTATGACAATATGTAAAATGCGAATGATAGAGGCTATTCTTCTCATAAATGTATGTTAACTGTAAAATAATATTCTAGTAAGAGTGCATCATTATCAAAGTTGATTGTAATTTTTTATTATGTTTTCCTACCAATGCTGTTTAGAATAATTTCATTTTTTCAGAAAATCCTATTTTTTCAAAAAAAATCATTTATTTTCTCTATTTGTGTGCCTTTTTTCATCTTAAAGTAGAGTTACAATTGTTAACGCAATATCAATGACTGAATAACATAAGTTAGGATTCTATTTCGGCTTAAACTTTCCTTTTCTGAATAATTATATAGAGGGTAAACGATTTCATTTCACCTTTCGATTTCTTTATAAATTACTGTAGAGAAATTTATTCAGGTTTTCAAAGCTATTAGTAACAATGGTTAGTAAAAGTTCAAAAAGTATGTCATATAAGAGTTAACCTTTAATTGTGGAGGTGCGGTCTACGAGACCGCATTTTCTATACACTGAAATTAATTTTCTAATGAATATATCAGTATGAAAAATCAACCAATATACTCATATTCTTCTTGATAAATAAATATGTTTTAGAAATTTTTCAAAACGCATTATCGTTGAAAAAAGTAATTGCGTCAGTGTATACATTTTCTACTCAAATTACAAATAACAATAAATAATAATCCCGAAAAAATATTACTTTATATTTTTTTAAATAATGATTATTTCTAGAGTATATAAAAATATATAGAAGGCAATACAATATCAAATTCAACAATTATATAAAAAATAAAAATAAAAATAGGTAATTTTTTATCGGCTTTTGTGATTTCAGTAGCATGGTTTTCTAGGACATTTTAAATATAAGGTTAAGAATTAGCATAAAAGTCAAACTATAAGTTATATATATATATTTCTCATGGTATAATAATATATTTTATTAATTTTTCAGAATGTATTATCACTAGAAAAATTAATTATGTTTGAACGTACATATCAGAATTAATTGAATACGAAGTTTCACTGAAAAACTCTCCAATTATTCTCATCACTAAAATCACTTTCACAAAGGTCTCTGGAGACTGCTTCATAACCGGATCATTAAATTGCATGATATTTCGAAGCCCAAGTTTTAGTGCCATCTGCTAAGCCTTGTCTATCCCTGGGACTCTAAGAAGAAGGTGCGATCTAAGAGCTCTTAATGAAATAACTGAATTATTTTATAAATCATCCACTGAAAATGGTAGAAAAAGAGCAGGTGATTTGAAAGTCACGAAACAGGAAGCTAAAGGGTCAATCAATTGAGCTAAAAATATATTAGGGGTGACGAAAGTCCACCACTAGTGGTCTCACTTATCGCAAGCTCCCAGTTACGAGTTAGAACGAACAATAATTCTATAATGAATGATGCTGAACACACACTGCATAGACTTAAAAATAATCCCAAAATAATAAGTTTTATAAAATTTATAATAAATTTTTGCTTATCTTTTTGGTAATAGACAATGCAAAATTAAAGCTCAATACAGTGCTCGTTGCCTGAAAAATACATGCTTATTTAATGAGAAAGGCACTGCAGTTAATTATTATTTTGTTGTCATGTGTGGTTTAATAATAATTATTAATAAATTTATCTGTGTTATGGCAGTTTGTATTTGTAATTATTTTTATCATTTAAAAAATTGGAAAATAAAGTAAAAACATGGCATAAAAATAGACAATTAAGGTAATAAAAACATAATTCTCTTTGTTCTTATCTTTAAAAAACTAAAACTAAAATTTCTTTTAAATATATTTTCCTTAAATAAATATATCTACAAAATATATTTATTTCAGTTCACTTATTACCAAGTGAGCACTTGATGTTGTTTATGCTTGAGATTTTTGTAGCCTCAAAATGTGAAGACAACAAATTGTTGAGACCTCAAAATGGCTGGCGATTTATCCTATTTTTTATTTCGGAGTCAGCTTTAACAGTATAGCTTTTGAATTATCTGTTGCATGCTGTTGAAGTTTTTTTTCCTTGGAAAACATAGTGTTAGTGCCTAACTCGTGCCACGTTTTTGTAAAATTAAACCAAACAAGCTAAAATATTGTGTGTGGTTAATAAATACTGTTGGTTCAATTTCATCTATGGGCATTAGAAAATAATGAAACAGGTTATCAAACTTGGAGATTTATTGCCAAACAAAGTTAAAACTTGATTTCCAAATTATTCATTCTCTGAATTCTTGCTAATTTTATTAATTTTGAAACAATTAGAATGCTGTTAGACTATGTAAGTGCCGATATTTAAAAAAACGATGTTTGTTTTTAAAAAAAACTGAAATTTTTTTTTTTTAAATCTAAACTTCAATAATTGTACTGTAGTTATTTCACGAAACATTTGAAGTAACAAACATTCCTTCTTCATTTTATCGATGAGCTAAGAAATCTAAGTAAGATTTAATTGTTTTTCACATAAAAAAAAACGTAAAGTCATTGAAATTTATCTTAATATTATTTAAGATTTGGCATAAATATTTTTCTCAGAAATATTTTAAATGGCAACCAGTGACTATCTACTACGAATGATTTCTAATGATTATTAATATACATAAAACTATTTTTAAATAAAATCTAGTTGATATAAATAAAAATATTTTATAAAATATTAAAAAATAATCTTTAAATATTGAGCTTGATTCTAAAACCTTTGCTCTTTTATAATAATTTTCTAATTCTTAGATCATAATTTACAACATATTATCGAAAATATTATAGAATCCACAAAATTAATTTTGTATCAAATGCATGATTAGATGCTTTAAATTGTAATGTAGCTGAAAAATGAATTAATTATTCTAAACAAGTAGTCGACAAAGTTAAGTTTTCGAAACATTGATAATGTAACGTCATTAAATGGTTCCGAAGAATTTTAAAGCTTTTATGCCTTAATAAGTATACGAAAAATCAATTACAAAATTCAGTTTTTACAAGCATGAAAGAAAATTATAAAAAAAAAGAAACAAAAAAATATCCAATTAAAACGTGCATCCATTTGCTTCACAAATAAAACCTTTCAAAGCATTAAATAACATTAATATTTCAAACTAAGAAAAACTTATATATTTTTGTCTCTTTTTACGATATATTAATATCCATTTGGGATTTAGATATCTTTAAGGAAACAAAAAACAAAAAAGGGGAGGAAAGCATTAAGAGCTAATTTTTTTAAAAGTCGACAAAAAAATGTTGACCTGTATAATCATTAAAGCCTTTATTTGTCTTATACTACGGTGATTTTTGGATTGTGTTTGCATACAAAAAATATGATGATTTAAGCATGAAAAAATGACACATTAAGGCTGCCTGCTTTTCTTTGAAGGATATTATAGTAAAAATACCGTAAAGGGGTTTGAAAAAGAGAGAAAATATTTAAGAGCTAATAGGAGTTTTAGGTAGTGTTAAAATATGTCACCATTGGGATTTTAATTGAAATTTTTTTAGAGAGGCTTAGAAGATTTTTCAAAAGAAGAACTCAAACCAAGCAATAATAATAAACGGTTAGAGGGAAAAATTAAGAATTCACTAAAATATTTAGCTTATGAATAATTATAACATTTATAATAAATAAAGTTTCAAAAGAAAATTTCTTTTTAATATTAATTTCTTTTTAATATTTTTAATATTAAATTATTTTTCTTATATTTTTGGTGGACAATTGTTGATTTCACTGAAAATCTTCAATGAAATTTATGTGATTTTAAATGTATTATATGTAATTTTAATTGAATAAATTTTAATGTATAATAATAAAAAAGTGTTTCTTAACTTGAGTCATAGCTTCGATGAAATTAAAAATATAATATCAAAATGCGGAAATTAATTAAATGCGTTTAAATCATAGAATATTTTTTTTGCTACCTAGTATTAAATACTAAACTTGAGATTAAATACAAAACATTTTCCTCTTTCAATGATTTCCGAAATACTTATTATTTTAAATTTGTATGTTATTCCGATGATTATTCATTTAAAATTCTATTTAGGTACAATATTTAATTTTTATACCATTAATGATCTGTTTTTTTTTTCTCAATTCTGAGATAATTTAAATGTAAATGTTTAAATGTAATATATTTCAAGTTAAAAGAATGAAATAAAACTTTGAAAAGTTATTAAACCTACTTCATATAACTTATTCATTCAACATTCTAACATTTCTTTTACGGATTAAGTAATAATTATCACATATTTGTTTGAATAAAGCTTATTATATAGGGAAATTTTGAATATCCTACTTTTGGAAAATTTATGCAAATTTTAAAAGCATTATTTGTTTGTGCTCACAATAGGAATAACAATAAAATAATTCTATATATTCAATAAAAACATAAATTATATATATATATATATATATTCCAAACTCTTGAATCCGATGATATTGAGTTCAATAATGAAATGTGCTTTCTTATAATTACGGATTAGGAAAGTAAGGTCCTGATTTGAAATATATTTTGGTAAAAATAATACTTATGCTGTCAATTCTCTGTTATTAAATTTGAAAAACTGACAAAAAATGCTGACAGTTTTACTAGTATTACTATATTTGCTCATTGAGAAAATATTTACTTCACTGAGATATATATGAAGTATTTATATTACAAGAGATTAAAATGGAATTTTTTATACAAAGACTTCTTAACATGTTTACAGAGTTAAAAAATCTTAAAAATTAAACCAATAAGCTTCAGTTTGAAGGACAAAATTCAGGATAGTGAAAAACTGTATGTCGATTGGATTTCTGACAATGATTTAATTAAATAATTGATTCTATTTATGGAGGATTTATGAAGGATTGAATATATTGTATAAGAATATAGTTGTTGAATACATTGTATACGAATATAATTTTTGAAGACATTGGTTATGAATATAATTGGGTTTTTTTCCACAAAGATATGCTTAACATTATTTTCAAATTATACAACAAATGTTTGTTTTATTTATACTAATTTAGCTATGGTGCAATTTGTTCCAAACATTTATACTACTAATTTTAAAAACATTTTATTCTAGCGAAATTTATTCAATTTTTATTAATTAATCTTTTAACAGCCTGTTTATTTATTTTCATACATTAAGGAAGAAATATATTGCTTCTTATCGGTGCAATTTTAAGTACAAGAAAGTCACATTATAATACTGCGAAAGGTAAGGTGTAGTTAGAAAATAAAGTTATGTTTTAAATATCTTCCGATGCATGAATATCCCAATATCAAAAAATGTTTTCATTTCTACAAAAAAAAAAAAAAAAAAAAAAAAAAAAAACATGACGGGCTTAATTTATTTAAACAGAAATGCCTCAATGTCTATCATTTTCTTTACTGAGGAAATTGGGGAAAAAATGTTGGCCGAAGATTTGAAGGAATTTAAAGCAACTCAATATTCCCAGGAAACAACAAATCACTAAAAATGGTTAGGATTATAAAAGAAAGGTCATTATACATTATACATTTTCGTCTCTTGCTCTCTAATAGCTATTCCATAAAACTCAATTTCAATTTTTCAAAATATCATGTTGAACACATATTTTATCAAAAATAAAAAAAAGTTTTTATTAATCAAACATACATAACTAATTTCAATCTGAAAGAATCTGGTAAATGTCTTAATATCTGGCTCTATCTAATAAATAATTAATTAAAATTTCTTTAAATGAAGTTTAAAAAAAATCTTTTATCTCTTAAAATAAATTTATAAGAATTAATTTCCCACAATTTTTAGCTAACGTGCATTAACTATATAAAAGGAATATGTTCAAACAATAATTTTAAAAATTATGAATGAGATTTTTATGAAAGTTTGGGGCAAGTATATTTTTATTTCTCAAGAATAAAGAGAAAAAAATTGTCGCTTTCACTTTAAAATTACTTAAGTTATTTACTTTCACACATGGCAGAAATTTAAAACTTGAAAGCTTAATATAGTTCTGTAGTGACTAGAATATATTTAATTTTCATGGACATTAAGTTAATTTAGAATAACCTTTGTCTTCAAATAAAGAATATTCTTTTTTTAATTTAGTAGTATGCGTTTATTTAATTTCCTTCATTAAGTAAAGAATTGTATCAACAAATAGTGAATGGAAATAAACTACCTTTCTAAAATTGTTTATCTACATTTTGGAATTGGAATAAATATATCACTTTAAATGTACTTGAAAGTCGAATACTATTTTGAAACTCTAATTGAATTTCAATCTGATAAATACTGTTTTATAGAGGTTAATAGAAATGTGAATTATAATGAATTGTGAAGTGTTTATTAAAATGAAATAATAAAAAAGACGTATATTTACAAAGAAAAAAAATAATTCTTCTAAATTAATTTTTGCAAAAATACAAACTTCGGAAAATTTTCTATAGTTCAAACTTGCAGAATTTTATGCATCAAATGTTAAAATTGAAAACGTGGCATTGTTTTCTATATAAGGTTGCGTTTAGAAGCATAATGAGCTTTATGATTAAATTTGGTTAGTATCTTATTTCTTTCGAGATTTTTATTTATTTTTTGAAAATAATATACATCAAGTTATTAACAATGCTAAGTTACGATGTTAAATAATAATGTTTATAAATTCTTTTATAAAATATAATTTATTCATTAAATATATTTTAGAAAAGAATTTATAAACATTGTCTAAATTACTTTTTTTTCTATCTAATAATAAATATTCCGACAGTTATTCTGTATCTAATTCATTTTGCTTGGTCAAAATTTTAATTATATTTTTGAGCTTTTGGGAATTGAATAATTTTTGAATTTCACATTCTACATGCAAAATTTATTCTTTTATTCATTGGTTCTTCATCTTCTGATCTATCAGTTTTCACAAAAATTTTATGCATCATATCAAAAAATCATTTTGATTCTGGAAATTATTTCTAATAAAAGTATAATTTTTATAGTCTTTTTCTTTTTTGAAATCAAAATGAAGAGTTTCGAATAAGAAATTTTTTTTATGTCAGTTTAAGTTTGATTAATATTAATTAGTCTTATTCAATAAGTAATGTTTACTTATCCCATTATTTTCGATCTAAAAAATTAGAAAAAGTCAGTTTTAATTAATCATATGAAATCTTTATTAACAATAATAAGAAAATTAGCATTGGTCATATATCTTATGATGCCACTTATTACATGTCAGTAGTTGAAAAAATGCTGGAGATTGTTTCCAACATTCAGCTTTATTTTGTTGGAAATGCGTTCAGCTTTTTCAAATTACTACGAATTGAAATTAACTTTATTTTTCATCTTTATTGCAGCGTGTTCTTCTTTAGCAATAATTATACTTATTGCTTTTATAGTGTGCAAAATGACGCAATTGTAAACTTTTTCAGCTTGCATCAATTTTCAAGCGGTTAATTTTTCAAAGAAAGTGATAATAAGAATGATCTTGTACAAGAGTAGAAAATGGTTAGAAAACATGCATATATAATAATTTGCAGATATAACGAAAAATGAAAACCGGCTTCAGAATTATTTTTTCCTGCAGTAAACAATGAATTGGTATTTAAAAACTGAATAATCATTTAATTTTACTTTCGAACTAAAAAAAAAACTTTGCAATAAAGTGATTTTAAAATGTTTCGATTTGCAATGTATAATTAATATTTATTAAGCAATATTAAATAAAAATACTTTCATATTCTTTTTAGATTTAAAAAACAATGTGAATCATGATAATTTTTTATATCACTTTATAATATTTCATTTTTAATTTACATTGATGTATTAGAATCTTCTGAAGGTATGAAAACAGATTGCATTGAAACAAAGCTTCATTAAGCTAAAACGTGATTAATTTATTGTAAAATCAGTTAAATTTTAATAAGATATTAAATAACTATGAAATAAGTAATAAAATATAAAAATGAATAAAAATTATAACTAAGTAATTCATAAAAATTTAAATTGAACACAAAATTGTAAATAATAATTAGAAAATAGTCTTCAAATTCGTAAAAGACATTTTAATGGACATTCTTCTTTTTTATTCCGAAATTTATCTAAAACTATTACTTTACTCAGGATTGTCACAGATAACCAATTTCTTCAAATTTTAGAAATTAAATTTATAAGAAAAGTATCTGCATATCATTTCAGATAACATTGAAAATTACATAAGCGACTTTTGATAAAGTCAAATAACTTGATATAATATTAAAATCAAGCTCTTGTTACTAAGTCAACAATTAGCTTTGTACTCAATGATCAATGATGAATTTATTGACATCCGTATATTATTTCAAAAATCTCTTCATTCATTTTTCTTGGAAAATATAAAGAATATTTGATTCTCACTCAAGAGAATTAGGAACTTCAATGAAGTATTCAAATATAATATTGAAATTTCATGGAATTTAGTTTTTAGAAATATCTCTTGTATGACTTAACGGAGAAAATTTGAGAAATTTCTTGAAATAGTGATTTAAGTTCTCTCTTTATTCTTATCATTATTATGTCCTATGTTTAATCTCGCTTCTGCAGAAAATTCTATTATCATTTTTCCAATTTTAAAATATCTCAAAATCATTATATCAGCAATATACAAATTTATGGTGCTATTGTATATAAAACATTGTTTTACCTGATATTTTTTCGCATTACATAGTGTCAGAAATCTGTAATTTCAAATTTTGCTGGCAATAAAATGATTATCCAATTTAATACTATTTGAATAACATTTCTAAAGCAAGGAATCAAATGAAAACTGTGTTAAAATATTTCATTTTGTTTTATTTTAGTCTTATAATTTACAAATTTAAGTTTTCATTGACTAAGAATTCATTTGTATTAAATAAATTGTTTCTGAGTTCACTGTTTGTTTTATCCGTTTTTATTCTTAATTTGATTCGGGATAAGTTTCTTTTGTAAAATTAAGACTCATTTCTCATATAAAAAAATATGAGGCCAAGATATATCTTTATACACGATTACGAAGATCTTACAAAAGTGCTCGTTCAGAGGTTTTAAAGCTACTCATTGATATAATCAATAATAGAGTAGCATGCCTCTACTATTATTCTTCAAAAATCAAATAAGGAATTAGCCGAATTATTTTCGAGCATTTGGATCCTTATGTAAGAAAAACAAAAGTATTTAAACTGTGTGGTTGTTTTGGAAATAAATCTGGATATTTTCTTTTATAAAAATAACATTTAATGGAAACGAAGGCTTGAAATTATAATTATTTTAGTAAATATAATTTATTGAAAGTCCCATATTCTTGAAATACATAGATTTCGTTCACATTATTTATATTCAAAATGCATTATTTCCATGGCACTTTAAAAACATTTTAACTATAACTGCAGAAATTAATACATATATTTCATCTCTGTACTTAATTAAGTTAATTCAATGGTTATACATTCATGAACAAAATCTAAAAACATTTCGTAGATGATAATGATCTTCGATTCCCACCAATACCTATAATCTCAAAATAATTATTTTAAATATCAAATTTTCATTCTATTACAAATGAATTAGATAAAATTTAATAAATCCTAGAATTGATCAGTACATGTAAAGATTATTCGAAAAACTCTAAATACTGGAGTGATTAAATGAATCAACGTCATAAGAAATCACATCTAACGAAATATTCTCATTTATTTCTGAAACGTCTATTTTATTTTATAAAAGGGGACTTAATATGCTTCAAAGAAGTCCAATAAAGGCATGTCATAATTTCTCTCTTGAATTTAATCATTTTCTAAGTGAATAAAAAGTTAAATATGCAATGTATATTTATTAGGAGCAAGAATTTAAAAACATTTTTTTGTTAATTCTGATTTCAATCTTTTATGTGCAAAAGAATTGAGACAAACAGAATTGTGTGAAGTTTTAACACACAAGAAGATTTTATATCGAAAAATTCAGTATTAGGATAATTTTCGACAGCTCTGAAAAAAAATTAAAAATCTTTTGATTTAACGAAAATATTTCCCACAGTCATTTTATCTAATATAATCTTATTATGTTTATATTGTACTGATATTATGGAGAAATATTAATGTTTTGAGAAAAAAAAATTATAAAAAGAATGGAAAAAATGTTGTTTAAATTAATTTTTCCTTAACAAATTATTCAGAAATGAATAAGAATCAAATTATTTTGTCATATATTTAAATGTGTTTATATAAGTATCAGATTAATAATGTCAAATCTCAAAAATCATTATATCAGACAAATTCATATAATGTCTTTACAGAACTCTTCAAAGCATTATAGACATGTATATTATCAACAAAAAATTAAAAAAAAAACAAGAAGTAGAGGATGTTTCGTCATTTTTTTCTATTTCTAGATCAAAACCCATATACTTGTTGACAATTCTCATGAAAGAAAATTACATATATTTAAAAAATCTTATCTTTACTAAGAATTAATTAATTCTTATCGATAAATAATCTTAACAAATTCATTGGTTATTTGCATCAATTTCTATCACATTTTCTAGCAATATATATAAAAAAAAATCGTGTTCTTTTGCATATTATTCGAAATGCTTTCTTAGTTAGATAGACGAAAAACGCATAAGCTCCTTCTTTACTTTTGATTTTATTCTTTATTATACGCTCTGCTATGTGAATGATTCCAGAAATAAGTCTAAAATTACACCTCTACGACTCGTTAATTATTTCTAAGTCTACGAGAAAAACTAGCATTCATTGGATACAATACCATATGATTGATCTTCTCCCGTCTAAGATAGAATTTCTTTGAGTTTATATTTTTATTTACTTCTGAAATAAAAATTTCTTTTTTTAATACATCTAGAAGTTATTTCGGTTTAGTCTCATAGCAGGAAAAATGTTAACCATGTGTGAAATACGATACAAGAGTTCGACTGTAAAAAAGATTCATCCTGTTTAACATCTTAAAAAATAACTTATTTTGTTAGAAAATTTAAAATAGTGATGACAAGGAAGCAAATCGAAGAAAAAATATAGTATTTTTAAATAAAAAGTTTACTTTATTTATTATAATCCTCAATTATTACAACATTGAATTCCTTTGAACATTTAGTCATAGATTTTATTAAACTGGGAAAGACGGTGTACATAACTTAATTTGATTATATATTCTATTTTATTTAGTAAAAAATAATTTCTGGAATGTTGAAATTTAACGTGATTTAATTTTAAGTAGAATAAAATATTATTAGAAATACTGTTAATATTTAAATGCAATTGCCTGGGCTACACCAGGAATTTAAACAAGCCAAAATTCTAATCAGTGCTTCTTTTATAGCTTTGATTTTTTATTATAATTATATTTAAAATGCAATATAAGAATCAAGCCTTTGTATGAAAATGCAATGCATTTCAATTTATAAACAATTATTTTCTTTCCATAAAAACAATAACGTTCCAATATTATTTTATAATTATTTATATACATAATTTCAACAGTTGTACTTTATGTTATTGTTTTTCCATTTTTTCTGCCATTGATCACTTCTAACAGATGATACCTGAAATCTTTGAATTGATTTGCTGCTTTTGAATGGCGCAAGTTCCTGGTTAGACTAGGCTTTGCCAAATATATGACCTTAAATAATTGTAATTGATAAATTTAATAAATCAATGTTAAAATTAAAAATGTATCATTTATAAAATTGCGAATGTTTTATATTCAATTGCAAACGTCTCGCATTTTTTCTCAGTTTTAAGCTTTTTATGAATTAAATGTACTTAATCAACTGAATTAAGATTATTTTTTAAAAAAGCATTCACTTTTTTCCAAAGAATTTATTCTATCTTTGTAATTTCAATATTATATTAATGAAACATTTTTGTTTCTCTTTCCTCATGAAGGAGTGAAAAACGCATGGAATTAAAAACGTCAAAATTATTGTTTGAAGGTTAAAACATAGCTGCATTCATTTCAATATTAATATATATACCTTTTTTATACCCAAATAAGCTTGACATATTTTAGAAATAAAAAAAAGATTTTTTTCTCATTTATATTGCAAATATAGATTACATTTTCCATTTATATTTTACATATATATATTAAAACTCATCGACATTTAGTTAATACGGATTTCTCTGAAAACAATTTTTCAGTTTTTTTGCCTCTAATAGAGAAATGAGCTTATTTTGAGGTTCATTATTCCTCAAAAAGCTGTTTTATGTGTTGCATGCTAAATATAGGATAAAAACTAAATATAGAAAATAAATAGGAAAATATCGCAATTTTTTGTTACTTCACTAATGTCATTGATTTTTTTAAATATATGTATGTACTTTTATCATAACGTAACATCAATGTGACATTAAAAATAGATACTATCAATTTAAGGGATTTTCGAAATCCTCAATGTATTTCTCAATTCCGTGTATGTATGTTTTGATTCCAAAAACTAACTAACAACAGCGTGGGAAAGAGGATTTTTATTTCTCTTCGTTTAGAAATGAAAGGAAAACGCATTTCGGATTTCATTGTAGAATTTATTTATCGAAATTGCCAAAATTCAATGTAACCAGAATGGAGAATTGTTAAAATTCAATACAACCATAAAATGGATAATTGTTTAAAATCAATACAAGACAATAATATATCACTTAATGACAGTAATAATAACCTGAAATCAATTACATTGTGGAAAGTTATTGAAGGAATGCTCCAGTATACCTTTTATTTAATTGCGATTGCAAACTTTTAAATTTAAAAAATCCTCACTCACATTCCATTGCTTTTCATGGCTGGAATATTCAGTAACCAACCAGTATTCCAACCTTATTGAAAAGTCTATGATTGGAATATTCTGTAACTTTTAGTCAAAGGATCTGTACCAAAAAATTCTAATTCACTCTTCTTTTAATTGTGTTTTATATTTAAAAATTTTCTTTTTAAACTTTTATTTAAAATTATAAAACAAATGAACTTTAAAAATCGGTAGTTTTCTGATTTTATTTTTTAATAATAGCTTCGCCTAAATGATCACTAACGTTTACCTTATTCTGCTCATATTTTTGCTATGTTCTTGCAATTGTCCAAATGAGTAATAAATGCAAATAATTAGAAAGAAATAAGTCCTAATGAATACATTTTTATGAGCTTTTTCTTTTCTGCACGATGTCTTTTGGAAAAACTATATTTATAACACTTTCAACAAATTTAAAAAATCTGATGACTGAAGTGATTTCTAAAGGGCTCACATCTTAGAATGCTGTAATTGTTTCCTTTAAGAATTTCACTTTCGTTATTTTCTTTGTACAAAAAAATCCGGTATATATATTAGATAACCTGTTTTATGGTTTAATTTTTTTAAAGGCTAATAGAAATAAAGACGCAAGAGAAACAAAGACTTTCAGCTATAAAATCATAAAATGCAAATGTGTGAAATAAGAAATAAATTTTAATGAAATCTGCAAAAGAAAAAAAAAACACAATTTCATTTAAAATACAAATACAATTCATTAAAATGGAATTATTGTGTTTTTCTCCAATTTAGTTTCAAGTAATAGGTTTTCTGAATTTTCTAGATATGTAAAAATAGTTTCAGATTTTATGTTAGTCTAGCTTTATTTAATCAAATTTCAATTTTTATCGTAAAAGCCTGACTATGGTGTAAGTAATTGATGGAATTAATTAAAAATAAATTTAAAATGCTATAAATTTATTTAAATACTAACAAAATAAGAAAACTAATTATGATGATTTTTTTCAGTAAATGTATAGCATTTTAAATTTATTTGAAACTAATTTCTCCGATTACTTGTGATAGAAATTGTCAAGGTTTTATGATAAAAATGGAAATTCGATTAAATAAACAAGAATGACACAAAATCTGAAACTATTTTTACATGTATTAAAATAAATATTGAAATAAGCGGAGATGGTGAGAATTTTAATCTCGAAATCTGTTAGTCGATCTATTGCCCAGAATATGTGTGCTGATTTCTTGAAATTCAAAATTCTCCAGCTGATCTATCAAAAATATACATTTTTAAAGTGATTATTTTATTTTCTCTTTTTATTATTAAAAATCTAGGTTTAGAATGCGCGATGAAAATCCAAAAATCCACCACTCTAAAAGCACATTGAAAATGCACGACTCAAAATAAATTACTTCAAGAGACTCTAAAAATAATCCTTAACTAGACTTCTAAAAATAGGAGATAATTACAACAATTTTCCCATACTGTTGTACATCTAGTTGACTATAGGGCATATGGGGCAAAAAATAATTTTTCAAAGAAGAATTCTCTATTTTGGGCTAATTTATTTTGACAAGAGTATGCATTTACCTTGCCATTTTTGCTGCAACACTTTAAATTTAATATGTCAGCTATACTGCATTTTGTTGCATTTTTTATTTATTTAAGAGATGTGAAATTGACATCTGTTTATAATAAGTAACGTTAGTTTAAATAAAAACAGTAAAATTTCCATTTTATTTCAAGTTGCATGTTGATGAGTACATATGGTAATTCCATTTAAAATCTGCAAAATAAAAAGTAAAACTAATATTTTTTTAAAAAACAAAAATTCCTTTGTTTTAATTTATTATCATAAAATTATTATTTCAAATAATACTTTAAAATTTCTTCAATACTTTCATTTTTAGTTCACAAATCAAAATGTGTGCCTTTTCTTTCATCAACCTTATTGATATTTCATTAACCTTCTTAGAATGACTTTACTTTTCATGCATTGTGCCATTTCATTGTTTCAGTCCGATGAATCGTATGCTAGTTGCATGTTATTTATTTGCATTCAGCTTGGTAAAATAGTCGTACCACATAATTTTAATTAAAATTTATAATTATAAAAATATTATTTATTTTAATGTATTATTATTGCTATATTGTATTATTATATCTAATTTATTTATTTATTATTATCATTTAATAATAATTTTATAATTTTTTGTAACTGAATTATTATTTAAATTAAAACATTAAAATTTTAATACCTTAATTTTCAACATATAAATACAAAGTGTCTTTCTTTTATTTCATTAACATCATTAACTTTTCATTAGCCTTCAGAAATGGCATTGCTTTCTCAGTCATCGTGTCATTTTAATGTTTGAATGGATGGCATTCCAACTTGAAATTTTAATGATTTGTATGCCAGTTGAATTTTTATTTATATTGGCCTGGAAAAAAATTCCGATCCATTTTACAATTTGGAAATGAATTTTCACTTAATTTTAGAACTAAATGTGCATGACTGCATGCATGATGCATGTGCACCAACATGCATGATGAAAAACATTTTCCTTGTATAATGAAGATAAGAATTAGCAACATAATTTGAGATAAAAATAAACTATAATTTTTTTTCGATATCTTAAAATAAAATATCATGTTCTTTATTGATAAAGTCTGAATTTCACGAAAATACCAAACAACTGTATTCAATAAATACCCACCCGGCTGAGCATTCTGATTGCTATCCTTACTGAAAGTGGTGGGCCTGAATAACAGGTTCAACCTTTAAAATGTCGCAGTTTGGTCAAAAGGATTGCTTTCCGCCTTTACGGTCTGTTCAGCACTGCAGGTGGGAACTGATTAGCAAACCTCATATTGTGAGTGACAGGTGTTGCTTATCGCAGTCTTTCGATTTCTAACAGTGTTTTTCTTTCAGTGTTTTGGAGGAGATTGGCAAATACATTGATTGAAAATGCAATAAATGTGATTGTGTTTTAGAGGTTATTCAATTATTTCATAAAACACTATATAAAATTGAGTTCAGGAAGAAATTATTATCATGTTTACTTTGAAATTAATCTAATTTTAATAAAGTACTCCTCCAATATTTTTTCATTGCAATGTGTGTCAAAATATTTTTTATCCCGTAGTACTGTGAATTATTTCTCGAAATTACTTACAAGCGATTTAATTTCTTGTTAAAACAGACACAGGGCATTGCCATTTTTTTTTTACTGTTTTAAAAGGCATGTTTAAAATATTAATTAAGATAAGTAACATTATGTTACAGTTTTGTGTCTTCAATATTTAAAAAAAAATTATTGTGTAATTACATAATTTTATGTGATGTTTAACTTTCAGATAAATCTATTTTCAGTATTTATCTGCATGATTAAAATTTTGTGATTTATTGTCAAGGCTTATTGAACAGTTATTCAATAAATCTGAAATAACTGGACTATGTAGGTGATTAGTCTTAAGATTATAACAAATAAAAATAATTTTCAAAATATTTCTTTGCAATATTTATGATACAAAAAAATCTGACCTGGAAATATAATTCACAAAATACAGGTTATTTAGACTTTTAATTAACCATTTGCAACTGGAATTTTTTGAATGAACCTAAAATATTTCCTAGAGAATATTAAGTACTATTTTAAAATACATATACATTTTTTGAAAAATCTCAGTTTTATGTTTTTTGAGTTAGAATCAAAGCTATCACTATTTTGCAATTAGATAACGACATACTGTGGAATAAATGAATAATTTAAAAAAAATCTAAATTTGAAAGCTTGGCAAATGTAGTTGCATTGTACATTTTTTTTTTACTTTACTTATTACTTTTGAAGATCAACGTATGTGTCTAGGTTTCTGGTCAATATAAAAGTTTTAATTAAATATTTTTTTCAGAAAAACATTCTTGTAATTTCATATTTTTATAGTCATATAATTCATACTATTTCAAATGCATTGTACTATTCCGAAATGTAAATCTTTAATTTAAAACAGGGTTAAATAAACTTTAATTAATGTTAAACATTTTTTGTTGAAACCAATCATACACTAAAATTTCTAAATACAGATAGAATCATTCACAAATAAAGTTTACGTATACTACCTAATATTTCTTTTTAATTTTTGAAATGTCTCAAATGTTTTCTCTAATCCCTTATTCAATAAAAATTTCTCTGATTGAACAATTCAGCTTATTATAATAAGAAAATATTTTTTGGATGATAAGAGAAATCATTTACATTTTCATAATCTAATTTACTTTGAATTATAATTACAGGATAGAGCATCCATTTTTTGAAAAAAAGCAATGTTGAAAAATTACCTTCCCTGCTTAGTTGTAAAACTAAACTGAAGTTCAATTACAGTAAATTTCTAAAAGCATATTAAAAGTCATCTTAAACAGAAATTTACTAAATTGAAAATATAAGCCGTGTCTTCGTAATTTCATCTTGAACAATGAAAATAAATCTAAAATGTAATATGTGTAGCAATAATGTAAACAACTTGAATTATTTTATAACAGTGAAATATGCTGCTCTTAAAACGGCTCAATGTGTGCTTTTGAAATTATTACAAATACAAAAAATACAAAACAATGTAATGAAAATGTTTTGAATTTTAAGATGATGCAAAAATTTAATTTTTATTATCTAAAAATTCTGATATTCATGATGATAAACAGTTCAAAATCTCGTTTAACTTATTATTATTATTTTTTTAATTTTCTGAAGTAAAAAATAAAAATCCTCTGTTTGCAAATTTTTATTTTCTGAGATGTTTATTCCACCACGATATACATGGAAGCTGTTTTCAATAAGGCAGAAAAATAGATGTTTCAATTGTTTATCTA
Source organism: Argiope trifasciata (assembly GCA_026543055.1). NCBI lineage: Eukaryota > Metazoa > Arthropoda > Arachnida > Araneae > Araneidae > Argiope > Argiope trifasciata. Next base: position 1,396,843 of record JAPMOQ010038156.1, on the reverse strand, counting down.
AAATAAAGTTATGTGCCTTGATTTATTTCTAAATAATAAATAGACAAAATTAATTAATAAATCAGATTAAATTGATCTAATAAGCTTAATGAATTACTTTTTCTAAGATGATCCCAGTTCTAAAAACATTTTTTCCCCTATGGCAAGAAAAAAAAAGATATCTTTAAAGGGTTAACAAATTATTAAAATTTTAAAGCTCTTTTGAAAATGTCACAGTAGAAAAATAATTTGTATATTAATTGTGAATTCAAAAACATTTTTTTAATCAATCATACGAAATATTTTGACACATAATTTTTCTATTTTTAATTGAATTGAAAATATTTTAGTATATTTCAAATGATATATTTTATTTTTGAATTGAAATTAAATGTTTCATTTGTTATATTAATATGTAATTCTGACTCTTCCCTCATTGGTGGTGATTACGTTAAAAGGTTAAATTTATCTAAGCTAAAAGCAAAAGGTTTAAAATTTATGTACTAAAATTCAAATAATCCAAGTGCCTGAAGTGAAAGTTCCACATTTAGCATGTCAATAAATAAAACACATAAAGTTCAAGATCTTAATTTTACCTCAAATAATGAATTTTCTTGGTGAAATATTCAAATGTATAAATAAATTTGCAGATTGGGCTATAATAGTTTCAGATTTTAATACTGATAAATGTTAAATTTTTATGTCATTTTTAATTAACAGAAATTCTAGTTAAAATTTCGGAAATTTTATCACGAGGTGTACATTCATAATTTACAAATTATAAAAGATCGAAGTGTGTTGTGTTCACTTTAGGTCAAACAGTTTGATGTCGAGATCACAAATACAAAACACTTTTTTTCATTATAATCAAAGATATTAACTAATTTAATATTCATAAGCGGTGTGCGTGTCTGCAATCTTATATCAAACAAGTTCAATTTTTTAGAAATGAAAATATAAGGCTAAAGATTATTAAGAATATGGTTCAAATTACTTGAAATGTTGATGTTTCCGAATTTTTCTTATTCCAATGAACGAAAATGTCTTGTTTCAGTGTTAAATTTTTTAGCACCGAGTAATTTTTGTCGTGATTTTTCTGCATTTTAATTGCTCCTGAATTCTCTGTGCTTTGAATATTGTTAATACGGATATTGCACAAATATCACTTTGTTTTTAAACTTTCGGTTAACTTTTTACAATAAAAGAATACTTACTATTTTCTTACTCAGTAAGAGGCTTTGCAAAATTTATTAGTGATTTTTAAATTAAAGCCTATTTTGTTGAGTCATCTTTTGGTTTATTATCCAGTGTATTGACTACGATAATGTTTCATTTCCACAAAATCGGGAATTGCTTTTTCTTTTCTCATCTTTAGGATGTGTTGATTATCGTACGAAAATGGTTTTGCCATTAGCGACGTACTTTGTGGTGAAACATTAGAGGACAATCAATCAGATGCTCTTTTGACCACATCTTTTCGAGCATTTTTCTTGATAAGCTGATTTAAATAGAATTTGTTATTACACTGTTCGGAATCTAAACGACCCCATTTTATTTACTAATTTGTTTATTTACCTTAAACCAACACAATAATTGTTTTTAATTTTTTAACAAAAATGTAGAAACCTTGAGAAAAATTTGAGTGCTTGAAATTTGACATGATCTCAAAGCATGTGATAGTTTGAAGAATTATTTTTCCATTTGCATGCCAGATTATTAATGTAAGAGAAAGCATATCAGATTACAATAAAAACAGGCGCGAAACAATTGAATATCGGTGTATGGGCTCTATATAAATAAAGATCAGAAATAGGCAGTATTTCTGATAGATAGTTCAGATAGATAATAGAAATAGGCAGTATTTCTGACTTATTCTGCAGATAGTTGAGATAATGAAGAGACAGGCTTATTCATATATTTGGATTTTTTTTCTTTCAAATTCTATCGAACAACCCGTGTTGAGTACCTATTCAGCAAGGTAGGAATCTAGGTAGATATAATATGTTAAAAATGTTATTTATAAAATTAGATTATATTAAATGACATAAATTTTAAAGAGTGCCTAATTTACTTAATTTGTTGTTACTTGGAAAATTTCAATATTTTTAAAATATATCATCGCTTTTGTTTTGTCTACTAATTTATAAATGTATTCTGAAGAATATTCCGATTCTAATTCAACGTATTCAGATATTTCTTCTAAGAATGATGATGATGTATCATTAGATAATACAAGAAACTGGTGTCGTCTAGATGAAGACAACCTTGACCAACCAACCTATCCCCCAAGATTTCCATTTATTACGAATCCCGGAGTGAAAGATGAGATCCAAATTTCTTCACCTTTGGATTTTTCGGATTTTTTGTTATGATGATGATATTGTCGGTAATATTGCGAGTGAAATGAACCGTTTTGCAGAGGATTTCATTAAAAATAATGAATTAGCACCTGTTTCAAGATTGTACGATTGCAAATATATGGATTCCAGTGAAATACGAATATTTCTTGCTATATTGATACACCAAGGAATCCTTCGCAAACCTATTCAAAATCTGTATTGACCCTAAATTCCATTCCTTTACACTCTATTTTTTTGGCTAAATAATGTCTGAATGAAGGTTTGCTTTATGGATGAAGCTCTTGCACTTCACAAACAACGCAACAATAGATACAAACAATCATCCTCAACGTAGGTTGCTAAAAATATATGTATATGAAGCTTTAACAGAAAATATTCTCGAATGTGTATTGTCAGTGGATAAATCATTACTATTGTATAAGGACGGTTATTCTTTAAGCAATTCCTACCAAAGGAAAAGTAAAAATGTTATGAAAAATTTTACTAAATATGTGAATCAAGAACAGGATATATTTGGAACAGCTTAGTATGCACTGAAAAAGACATACTTCTGTGGCATCCGGATAATCCCTTCAATAAAAACCTGATATAATAGTACAATCAGTTGTATTACTATAAACTCCTAATAAAATAGGCATATCAATGAAGATGAGTAGATAAATAAACATATACTTTGAAAACATTTTTGATTGTTTCTTTAAAAATAGTTTAGGCTTGTTACAGGTTTTTTAGTACTCGTTCTATTTTAAGAGCATTATTGTTCAAATTTTCTACAATATTTAAACAAATTTTCAAAACTTAATACTTAGATTTTCAGTTCAGCAAAAAAAAAAAAAAAAAAAAAAAGCCGAAGTCTGTATTTATTGCGGAATTAAAAGAAGCCAAGAAATCTATAGTAAAGAAGGCTTATATGAGTTCTCTATCAATACATAGTAAAATTATGGCTTTAAATATAGTGTGATAAAATAAATAATGCTGTCAAAATTACGAAGTAAAATATAGTTTTATTCTTCAATAAAAATAAAAAAAATATTTAATATTCATCAGATACACTCAAAATTCAAAGGTGCAAAAATCTGTGAATAAAATTAAACCAAAATGCCAGAAAAACATATATAAATTTTACATAGACCAATTAATATATATAAAATATCTCGCGTATATTTATTGTTTGTAAATAAATAGTTATTTATTAATTGTAAATAAATAGTTTATCATATGGCACTATTAACATTATTTTTTCTAGGATAAAGTGCATTGATAGAAATTAAGAAGTTGTCTACCATAAGCTAAGCATAGAATTAGAAATATTCCTACTACGATAAAATAGAGTCAAAAAAAGAAAAAAGAAAAATTAAATAACCTTGTCCTGTATGAAAAGATCTTAGATTGAACTTAAATTTACTTCTATCAAATTAATAGCCTTTCTTTCCTCTGGTTGATTCTTTAAACTAGCAATGTTGCTTTCGGTTCCCGAGGGAATGTTCGAATTATTGTAAGTAAACTTTTCGCCTGCAGATACATCGATTCATTAATGAAAACAAGGGAGTCTACTTTAAAACTCAGATTCAGTTTAAATTTAAGGAAGATTGATTCTTTAAATTTAACTCAATTAGTATGTTAAGGATTTCAATATTTTTGATCTCAGTAAGTTTTAGGGAAACGTTCATTCCTTCAAAGTGTTTATACAGTGTTTTTAGCAATAATTTTCTACAAAAATTAATTGTTATTTAAAAAATTAATTTATATATGATTTTGTGTAAATATATATTTATTAATTTTATAGATTTTAACATATGATGGCCAATTATATTTATTTACTTTAATTTAGAAGCTCTACTAATACTTCATTCCCTAAAATTTAATTTGAAAACAGTTTTGTATATCAAACATAGACTATAGCAAAATATTCATATCAATTAATATTTCAAGAATTTTTTTGCCAGTAGTGATTTAATAATGAACACCGACTACTTTTCTTTGATTAGTTAAAACTTTCATCAGATTGTAATTTGGTATTTTAAAATAAATTGTTTCTTTACGTAAATAATAAATATAGAAAATGTTTTTGATTAATTCTTTTTGCCATAACAATGAAAAATCTTATTTAAACTCATATTTATCATAAATGTCTAAATATTCTAAATTTGATAATTTGTAATTCTGAATATTATATGTCTATATAAATAAATGTGTATGTTTGTCTGCATGTCTCTCATGCCCTGCCACAACGCTCATTCACTCCTATTAAAATTTCTTAGCTATTGTACGTAAATGTATGGGATAAAATTTTAAGACAACCAATAATATAGATTTGAAATTTTTATTTAACATTCAATAAAATTCTAGCGTTTTTTATATCTTCTGAAAATATTACAGAGCAAAAAATGTGCACCATTTTAATATTCAATAAAAAAATTTTAACTATATCAACGATTTTATTGCATAAATATTATTTCTGTGTTTAATCTATTTTAAATAAAATGCTATATAACTTTTTCTAGCATTAATCTTGAAAATTTTGAACGAATATTAAATGAATCACGGAATAAACAAAAAAAAATATTTTCTTACAATTTTCAAACACCAAGCATTATAATTCCAAAGGAATACATAAATCTATCATATAAAAATGAGTTTTTGTTTGTTCGTACCGTATACGCTGTTGAGCTATTCAACCAATTTCTTTGCAATTGACCAACTCCTTGCTTGTGCCTGCACGAAGGTTTTAGGCATAGTACTGTTATCATATATGTTATATATAAAAAAATTTGTTTGTTCATATCTTATGCCTTGCCCTACTGTTCAACCGATTGCAATGAAACTTGGTAAAACCTATTGCTTGCACTTCCGCGAAGGCTGTATTTTAAAACTGATAATTGACAAAAGTCGAACAGTAAAAGGCATATCCCATTCTGAATTAATTGCCCATATATCAAAGAAAATAAAATTATATTTGATGCCAGTCAATGTCTGTCACACATGAAGTTATCATTCAGCGTGCTCACTAATTTGTCTGCTTGAAGGCGCACATTTTATTCAGAGATTATATCCAATATACAAAAAAAATTATCATTATCGATGTCTATTAAGGTAAGTTGTATATAATGGAAAATTGCTTCTACAAAAAATATGTTCTCAAAGTCTGTCATTTAATAAATCATACAGCGTATCTAAAAACAAGCCAATTCGAGCTTATCAAACAAATGAGGAACAAGAAGGCAATAAAGCAGATCGTTTACAAACAAATTGTAACCTATTTCAGAGTTTTGACATCAACATGAGGAAGAAGTGAAAGACAACGCTTATATGCTACCTGACTATCTGATGACGAGTATTAGAATCAAAGGACCAAAGTGAGGCATGAAGCTTAACAACTATGCTGAAAGGATAGTTGGAGACTATATATATATATATATATATATATATATATATATATATATATATATATATATAAATTTCTAAAAAAAATGCATTTATGATTTTCGAACTATTTAATTTATGGAAATAATATTTCGGTATTTATTTGCCTAGTTACAATGTATATTGTACATAATTCAGCATATTGTAACCGATCAGCAAACACAAGTAGTCTTTTTGATATTATCCTTTCAACTTTGCTTAAATATTCTAAGAATTTATAATTGTTTGGACCTCTTACTTTCTACATATCAATAGGGAAGTTAGAAGAAGACGATTAGTAGAGCAGAAATTAATAAAACGATGTATTTCACCAGATAGTTGGGCTCAATTTAATCCTTTCATGTGATGGCATATTACATTCATTTAATGTTCCAAAGATCTTTTATGTGTTTCTACTAAAAAACGCCTTATGTAATAATGAAATTTAAAAACATACCTCATCAACATATACCAGATCAAACAACATCTTACAGGAACGTCAGTTCAAGAAAAAATTCAAAAGCATCACATGCGTCAGATATTAAGGAGATTTTAAAAAGTGGTCATGATGAAGAATGAAAACAAAACTCTCATTTTGAATGCTTAAAAAAATTTTCTATAAATTATAATCCTAATAATAAAAAAGTCGAATATTCGCATGTAATATGTATTCTTTTATGATCTGACTAAGTTATCCTGAAATTTGTATTGGAAAATTTCGTTAAATATTAATGATGGATCACTAAAACTCTTACTTTGAGCAAGTTTATAAAATTTAAAGAAATAAGTTTCGAATTTTCGATGTAATACATTTAAGCTTTTGTTTCCCCAAAAATTCCAAATATAAGCTGTATGTGACTTTAGATGCTTTTATTCTTTAAATATGTTGATGCAGAAAAAAATTTACTTATTTTAAAAGTTTATATGAGTGGAATAGGGAACGGGTAATAATTTCAGAAAATATATGGAAAAAAAAGAAATCAAGCTCAGTTTCAGTTACTTTTATTGAAAAATACATATTTGGATGAAAAACATTTATATAATGTTGGCCACATTTTATTTTTATATCAATAGTTAACGAGATAGGGAATACTTTCCAAATAATTTGAGGTTAAAATCTCTTGTCTTCTCTGATAATGTTCAAATATTGGCTGCGTTTGCAGAAAGATTAAGATGAGTGTGATTGAATTTAGTATATAGATTTCCTAATTATTTCTTTTTAAATAATATATTAGCAAAAAATATGATACATAATCAACCATTATTGATGAAAATTTTTTATAAAATAAGCATGTAAAATTTTGAAAATATTTTCCATAATTTCATATTCAATTCTTATATTATACTTCTATAAATCATTTGAGTCATATCCTATTTCTAATTTTTAGGTGATCCTTTCCTTTGTTCTTATAGTAATTCCTATAACTCAAGTAATGAAGTGGACTGATAACATGGTATTCAATTTATAATACTGATAAATAAAATATATTATTACTATAAATGGCAAAGTTATTCATGTTGAAATATTGCATGCCCTTGTTGAAATATTTTTTTTATTATAATATCAAACTTTTATTGTCTTTGAGTATAATCGTTAATCTAAATATATTTAGATAAATAAAATTTTCGAAAAGTATAGAAATCATGAAACTTTTTTTAATATTGATATTTTTATATATACAAAAAATTAAAAGCATTTTTTATCAGTTTTTTATTTAATCATTACGAAAAAATTCCAGGTTAAGAAAGCAAACTGCACTTTCTATAAACATGTGAAGAAGATGTAAACATGTTATTCAAACGCCAAAAATATTTAAATTATTTATAAAAATAATTTGAGAAAAAATTAATTTATTTCCTTCATAACTTTGTGTGAATGTTTGATTTATAATTATTTAACTGTAACTTCAAGCCTTTTAAGTATCAAGAAAAATTTACTTAGAGCAAATACAAAAAAAAAAAATGAAATATATCAAAGTAAATTTTTTCCCCTTCTATCTAAAATTATCATTCTAAAACTATCGGACAAGGCTGTATTACAAATAATCAAACCATTAATTTCATTCAAAAAGTTGTGTCAGATTGTTAATCAAGTACTTTGATATACTTATTCAGTATTTAAAGGATAGTTTAAAGAGCTTAATGTTTAAACTCAAAAAGTTAATTAACTAAAATAAACCAAATCCTAAATTGAAATTTCAAACAATTTTAGAGAAGTGAAAAAAAAATGTTGCATTCAATATATGCACTGAACGATATAATATTAAATTTAATACCGACCATCGTAATCTATACAAAACATTAAATATATGTTTATCTTAAGCTTATATATTTATCTTATTATCTTATTTATCTTATCTTAATAATTATATAAAACATAAAATGTATCGTTATCTTAAGAGTTATAATTATTCTAACACAGATTAATTTAACATAAATAAATTGAAATGTCACTCTCTCAAGAGAAATCAATAATAATTAAGATATTTTTTCTTTAATCTTTTTTTGCTTAGTGATTATTTATACTTTTTGTAAGAAAACTCTTTATCGAAACTTTAAAGCTTAGTAAATAATTTTAGCAGTGATATTTCAAATATATTTGCAATATATTTTATTTAGGGGTGACTTTATTACAGCTTAAAGGGAAAACCAAATTGCTGTTTTTTATGGCTGAAAGTCAGTTTAAAGAAATAAATAAGAATATAGCCCTCCAAAAAATACAGTCTTGGTTAGGCCTAAATCAATCATACTGCTTCGTATCCGCATGACTCTGCTTTTTTCCCTTAGGTTCCAAAATAATTAATGAAGCGTAGAAGTGAGTTTTTAGGCTTCATTCTTAACTCACACACGTAGTAGTCTGTTCAACAAATAATAAAATTTAAAAATAAAGGTTAGCAGATGAAGTTTTCGCCAAGATAAATAAAAAAAGTGGTGTTTGCTCTTACATGTAAAAGAAGGGGAAGTATGATGGGAATTGTTGGAAGTTGTGAGCGAATCTGATGTAAATAATCAATGGGGCTGAGAATTTTGGTGCACGAGAAGTTAGGAAAAGAACTTCCTACTTGGTTGTTTTTCTCGGTGTATGATCTTTATAATTAATCATATAGTTTTATTTTGGGATTTGGGCTTAGGAGAAGTTTCATCTTTCCGTTACTTTTTTTATGTGAACTAAATTTTTTATCTACTTTAAAAGGGAAGCAGATGTTGTTTATTTAACAATTTGTTTATTTTTTCACTTAAATTATTTTGTTAACCTATTTCTACTTGTAAATCCAGTTCAATAGTTTTCGACCGATTTTAAATTCTTTAAAAGCAAATGTATTTAATAATATTCTTTTTGCAGAGTTATAAATTATTTTATTTTCTGTGTAATAATTATTAGTAGAAGAAAAATAATTTAGCTGTGAACTGTGCATGTTTAATGCCTTTAAAGATGGAAACTGACCAAAAATAGGCAATGAAATGTTGAGACTAATTTATAATAAAAGGTTATTACATTTTTTCGTTCAAAAATAATACAGATATCATTGAAAGTCTTTTAACACTTTTTTCGTAAAGAAAAGTTTTCACACATTTATTTTTGCAAATATATATTTGAAACATTTCTTATAAACATTTATCTTTAATTTGCTAAATGAAGCACTGATTGAAGATCAATACTTTTGTCATGAAGGATTTATTATTGAATTGCAGCTTTCTTACAACCTCATTTTGGTTTGTATAGATATGTAGTTGAAAATTGTAATTGATGTATGGCTAAGATGTCATTAACTAAATTATTAAACTAAGTAATATTTTCAGACGTTATTGCTTATTTTTTAGATAATCAAAATTCTAATTAAAATTTCAAAAAATAAACCCCTTCGTATAGCATGCGCCCAATTTCGAAACTATATTTGGGTTAATTATTGTTGCTAATGGTCAAATAGTATGAGGTGTAGAGCGCCAAAACTCATATATACAAACAATCATTCATATTTATTGTAAGTAAAAGTATATTTCATTTTTTGTGAATTACGTATGGTCTAAAGTATTTTCCAAAGTATTTTTGTGTTAATCAAGAAGAACAATGAACATTAAAAGTAGCTGTGCTTTTGTATTTGCATCGATTTTTATTTTAAATTTACTATAATTGAACATCTTAAATATTGTAAACTTCCATTGGATATTATTTAAGTATGCAGTACACAACAGCACAAGCTTGGTGTCAAAATTTTCTTCTTCTTCTTTTTTTTTCGCAAATGTTTTTATTTTTTCAAATATTTAGATAGAACTAAGTCACGAAAATGTAAAAGTTATTTTAAAACAATGAAGATGATAAATCTTTTATTAAAGATGTACAGTTTTTTAATTTTACAGTTTTTTTTATTAATATCTTTAATTATTTAAATGCAAGACATATTAACTAAAAACTGTAGTAAAAATATAAAGAATAGCATTAAAAACTAGTTAATAGCTGATAAATTTAATTTAGAATCCATTAATTAAAAAAATAAAGTAAGAATTTTTTCTTCTTTTAAGAGATTAATATATATGGGAATTCAAAGAATTCAAACCTTTGAAAATCTTCCAAAAAATTATTTTCCAAGGTTGGAAAATTTTAATCCTCTTAAATTTTAATGGATTGTTATTAGAATAAATATATATAATTGTAATTCCTTGAAAATCCTACAAAACGCTGACTTTCTTACAGAAAATGTTGCTTAATCCTTCAAATTTTTATAAAATATATAGAAGAAATTTTTATATTATTCTCTTATATGATTATTATTCTCACTATACAATGTACTTCTTATTCTTTATGAAACTGATTTTATTTTTACTTTAATACATATTGTTACCTGATTTTCTTAAAACATTATCTACTTCGTTAATATTCTTAACCCTCTGCTTAGCAAAAAATCACTTATACATGATTCATTTTGTAATATATTATTGATTAGGTATGAATATTTGATTGATACTGATGTCGTGTGAATTGATAAAAGTTTCTTACCTGGTTTAATATGAATAATTTTTAATAGACTTTTTAATGAAACGTTCGAATATCTCACTTTTTTTACATCCTTGTTTTCAGTATAATAAAGTTCTAATCTAAAATTACAAATTTCGAATTTTCTTATAAATTTCAATGATCCATAAAATGTTGAGATGTCAGATTTCCCATTGCTTTTTCTAATTACTGAAAAGAATTAAAGTTGAAGTGTATTACAATGTCTAGTTTTGAAATATTTCTTTAGATTAATTATAGTTTTAAAATTTAGGAGTACGGAGATTATTCAAAAAATTCACTGATGCACTAATATTTGACGAGTAAGCAAATTAAAAAATAATGCCAAATTATATGTGCTACACATAAATTTTTTAAGTTGAAGTATGTTATAGAAAAGAAAACATTCAAATGACATTATTACTGTGCTACTGACAGCATTTATAAATTTTGAAATGGAAATATACATTTTTGCAAGTGTGCAGATCACAGAAAGCATAGAATTAAGATGATGTATTTAGAGGGGAATTTGGAATGCTGGGAAGAGACAGAATAAAGAAAACAAATATGACATTAAAGTTCTTTCAGATAATTTTTTTTTCCTTGATGCCATTATCCTCAACATGAATTGCATTTTGAACTTAACCAACTGAGTGTCTTTCGAGATCAGAAGATATACAGTTTTCCAAATCTGACATAAGGTAGTGCCACCACTGATGCCATACATCTTTAAGAAAAAAAACTTTTATTGAGCTTTGACTGCCATTTGCACTCTGACTTGAACAACATATCTTCTACAGTAAAGAAGGCTCTAAAACATCTACATCTATTCGAGTTATAAAGGATTTGATAAGTACATTTGAAGACATTAGTACTATGGACAGCTTTCCGTTCTTTAAAAGATTGTTTCAGAGGTTCTCATGGTGATAGATAGATATTGTGATGCGAATGCATGGGAACTTTCATGCAGACTGAATATTTTGAATTTATGATTTGCAAGATTTTCTTACTGTTCATCAGGTATTTTCGAATGGAATCTGTGTATTATTAAAATAATCCAAGTGTATTTTAAATTAAAGATTGTTTATATGCTCAGCTGTTAAATATGATTGATTTATGAAGTTTTGAAAAAAGTACCTTCAGTACCTTAAAACCATCAATATTTTCAGAATATGAAGTCAGTCTTGAAAAATCCTCGTCGTTCGCTGATGTGATATCTTTGGGATGGCCGATGAAGTGGCTTAACCTCACCCATTATTTTAGAGTAATTCTATTTAAATTTAAATTTGACAGTTTTAAAGACAGATTTGATTAATCGGAATACAACACTTTTTATTTAATATAAAGTGTCTGAAATTAAATTGGTTAAATGTAATTTACTGGGCAGCGAATGTATGTAAAAATGTGAAATTCTTAATTCATCATTGAAGATATTAATTCAAATCAAATAAAATGCAGTATATAACTTTAGCGTATGATTTATTTCTACCCTAATATTCTGCGTTTATTTTTTGGTGGAGGAGGTATTTATATCTATGAATTCTTTTCTTTTTACTAACTTTAATAGATATTTCAAATCAGATTTATAAAATTTTCCTTAAATTAAACAATACCTTTATGGACCTTATCCATAATTATTCATCGGGTTCTGTCATTAATACCTGATTAAGTGATGATAAACTTTTCTTGTTTACTTTGAAACACAATAATTTTATATATATTTTTATATAAATAATTATTTTTTCAACAATTGTTTAAATTAGACATATTATATTATAACTATTTGTTTTTATTCCATCACTTAACTGTTCTATTGAAAATGCATTTTAAAATTTCCATACTAATAGTTTGAAGTTATTGAATGAAGCAAATTCTTCAGTCTTAAATTGTAACTGAATCGGCGTGACAAATATTCGTCTTTCACTTGCGCTTAACAAAATTCAGATCTCGTGCATTGGGCAAAAAGCAGAGGCACAATAGAATAGGATTTCCTGAAATGCTCCTCACCTTCTGATTTATTTGACGATGTTTCTTCTTTCTTCTTCTCTTAGCATTTTCTAATTTCACGAATTCTTTACTTTTAAGTTGATGGAAATAAAGACATTGTATTGTATGCCTAAAGCCTTTTATAAATGGAGAGTTTTTTTATTTGTTTTGATTGCTCAAGTAATGATGACTTTGATTAGCTGGTTTTAAAAATGGAATGCAAGATTAATTACTAGCAATCTATCAGAATACCTTCCGCAATATTTAGAAATGTATTGTTACGAACCCATAATTTTATTTCCCTGTGAGAATAAAATTTTTATTAGAAATAAGGATTTACAGTCATCTGTATTAGATGGTATCGAATGTCGCATCAGTGACACAGAGCTTAGTGACAAACTTGGTGACCATTTGAGCTTAGTGACAAACTTAGTTGGCTACTTGACGAAGACTTTGAGGACTTTGGAGACGAAATGAATAATACCCGAAACATCGAAAATTTTATCGATCTGTCCATCAGGATCCGTCCAGATACGCTCTGATTGGTTCATACGCTTTTAGCCCCACCTTCAAGGAACTATAAAAGGCAGGCAGTGTAGTTCTGGCATCGAACATTCTGCCTGCCTTTTATAGTGAAAAATGCAAAACCCTGCATTAGGAGAGGATCTATGTCTACAATGGAAATACCAATCTATGCAAATTCAAACAAGATAAAAAATGAGCCTTCGCAAACTCCGCTCATCAGCGAAATCACTCGCAAAGAAACTAGAGGCGATGAAAGATATGAAAATTGAGCATACTATCGAATTCCTAGACGAGCTGACGAAACACAAGGAATTAATAGCAAAAATAGAAGAAATCGAAGATGAAATTTTTGAACTTAATTTTTGCCCAATCTTGAAATGGGATATGTACCCCCCTATAGTGACAGAAGAGACTATGGAAATTCAGCACAAATTCCAAGAAATTGACAAAAGACATGTTGCCAAAAGAAAAATCTCCCATGCGGAAATAACTGGCCATAATAAATTTAAAGCCGTCGCACGAGAAAAGGAAATAGTCACCGAAAAGACCCTCTCCATAAATTTGAAGATGACATCAGATTAGAATCTCATACTCCAGGAGGTCTGCAGATCATTCCCTGATACAGTAAATCTCTACTCTAACGATTACATATGAATCGCCCCCATAAAGACGAAGCAAGATCCAGAATCATAAAATCACTAGAAAGCAAGAAAAGAGAATATATAATTTCAGAAGACCCTTCAGAATGCCCCATCAAGATAGTCATTAAAGGACCCTGAACCACTGAAAAAGAAGAAATGAAGCACGAACTGGAAGCGAAGGATTACAACATCGTTAGGATATCGCAATTAAAAAAATTTCGTAAAAGCACCCTATATCCTAACTCCCCAGCTGAGATAAAAAAGACCTGCAAACCTAAACATAAACAAATTTAAGACACTCTTGAACATCAGTATTAAAATTGAAACGAACAGGAAACCTGCCAAAGCAACGATGTGCTATAACTGTCCTGGATTTTATTCATAATGAACGGATTTGCAAATGCAATTCGCACTGCATAAAATGTAATGGAAACCACTCCACCCAGCAATGCGAACTCAAAAATAAGATCCAAGAACCCAAGTGCATCAACTGCCAAGAAACCGAACACCTGGCTTCGTGGAAGGGGTGTAAAAAGCATCCATCCACAAGACCGACTCCCATCCTTAGATGATGTATTGACGACGCCTTCAGAATTAATCCTGAGTCCAAGACTAGAGAAATCTACCCAACAAGCAAATCTGAAAAAAACCCATAACTCAAAAGAAACATCCTCAATATAAATTGCAGAATTTAAAGATATATTAGAATACCTTAGAGGGATTAAAGCCCTTCTTCAAAAACTCTCAGGTATCCTGAACGCAGCGAAAAAACTTGAGAAAACCACCGACAGAGAGAAAAGAAAACTAATCCTGATCAACGTGCTACTGGCCTAAGCTCCTGTCTCTGATTCATCCACCTTGAACAACAGTTTATCCTGCTCCCTTGACAACATGCACCCTGAAGACGGACCATTCTGATTGGTTCTCTTCTCATCTACTCCTCCGGCCTTGCAGAATTTACCAGTCTCGGCTCATTCAAGCTTCGGCGTTCATGCAATCAACATCTGTCGCATCTTCCGAAGAGAGAAAGCAACATATTGACTGCTAAGCCTCTTTTCATTTTTATCATTACCTGCGATATCACCCTGCTGGGGCTAAGCGCCCAGTAAACCCAACTCATTCTGGCGAATAGTCGACGTGAACTCAGTAGTCGCAATCGACGAAAATTAAGGAGTCTCCGAAAGGATAGCGAAACAACGATAAAGTCAAGCTAGTGCTGAACTGAGCTGTGTGCCTTTTGTCGATTGTAGAAGCTGCATCGAGTCATGTGTAGGCTCACTTGTGGTAAGGATACAGCTAAGAGATGAACATTCAGAAGTTTTAGCCGTCTGGAGAGACCGTATTTGTTGTCTTTGTGCTGTGTTGTCTTCATGGAAATATACGTCGTCGTTGTGTTTTCTTCTGAAGGACTGTTCTTTGTGTTTATCTCACAACATATTCACCCACTACACAGAAATGAATTCGATGCATAGAAAATCCGTAACAGTATACGCATGCATTAATATGGATTGCAAAGGAATAAATAAATGCAAACATGTCCTAAATTTCTTCTTCATTCTTTTGTTCTTAAAAAACCCTCCATATAATTCAGATTTTTCGGTGCATGAATGTGGTAATGGTATTAATGGTAGTTTTATTTCAACATATATAAATACTGAATATACATAAATATATGCTCAACATAATTACCTATATCTTCTGAAAAGATAATTAATTGAGAATAATTTAATGAATTAATCCCAAAAATATATTTCCATTGTTCATTTTTCAAGCACAAAAGAAGAAAATCTGCGAATTTAAAAAAAATATGATATAACAGCTGATATATGAATCAATAAATAATAATTTAACTAGTATTAAATAGAATTAATATGATTTAAATAAAATCTGGAAGAAAACTCATTATAGTACATTATGAACACATAATGAATTTTTTGCTCATTTTTTAAATCTGAAACTTTACTTTCACAAACATTGTAAAACTGAAAAAGACTTAGTCACACATACATTTAAAAAACGAGTTATGTTTGATTTCTCTATTGGACAGTTTTTAGAATTTTTTAATGATTTATACAAGTATTATTTGATGATGTACGAACTGTAATATTTAACATAAAATATAATTTAAATCCATGAAAACCTGTAAACAATGGAATGCTGCTTAGAATAAAATAAGATTTATGAACGTTTATGTTATAATCTTATTTTACTTTGTTTGATACCTGGAGGAGAAGGGTGTTAATACATAAATAGTGAAATAATATAATGAAAGATTAAAAATATTCTTTAAGAAACCGACTCCTCAAAAAAAATTCGTAAAATGTGGAGCTTCAGGGAATTTAATTTTATAAAACTTTAGAAAGCTTTTTCAAATTTCCTTTCCTTTAAAATGTATGCCTATATTTAAAGCAGGTTTTTTCATCATTAAGTAAAAACATTTAACCATGCAATATATATTTTACTCTTCCAAACAGCCTTTTATATTTGGCAGCATGAATTTTGATAAATTCATAATATTTTTACGTAATGGCGGTTCTTTCTCTCTTAATAAACCTGTTTAATTTTTTTTCAAATTTCGTGTCTAATGAATGTTTAAATTATAAGAAATCCTTTTACAAGCTAATTTCAGAGATAATAATATATTACTTCTTAATTAAAAATTCTTATCTTAAAGCAATCTAAGAAATCCTTAATATTTTAATACAATTTTTAATGTAATATTTTGTAATATTAATACGGTGTTATTTGTATTTTTTTAATAAGAAAACCTTGTGAACAAATAAAATTACCAATTTTGCAAATGAATTGTATAAATGAGCTTACCAGCAACACCGGACTAAATTTTATGTTAGAAAGTTTTTCGTGGAACTTTATTTCACATCTAATAGATCCCCCCAAACATGATAAACGCAGAACTCGATTTAAATAAGGTGAAGTCTATTGTGGTATTATTTATAGCCAGATTTATTCCAGGATTTTTCAATAATTAACTGAGCCAAAAATTTCCCTTAATTACTTATGTCCGATATCATTATAGGAACAATACTAAAATATATATATCAAACTGCATTATTGATTTTGATTACTGTATAAAATCAATTCAAATAGCTCTCCACCTGAACAGCGATCAATATCTGTGATAGCAGATGAATACACTTGTACATGATTGAATTTAAAGCATTATAACTACGAAGACTAAGTGAAGGAATTCTCACACAAGTCTGTACTTATGAATATTCTTCGGATTTTAAATTTGTAAACAATATATACATTTTCAAGCTATGAATTTTTTGAAAAATATTGGGGACTTTTGCAATATGTCCTTATGCAAGACTGTGCAATTTCTTATTGAAATGAGTATTCCATTTTAATGCTGATCCATTTAATGCCACTTTTCTTATCACGTGTAACACAGCACTTAGTTTTAATGTTGTTTTTTTTCATTCTAAAAAGTTATTGAAATTTCAAAAGATTATTATTGCAAAAAGGAATTGACTTCATGCTTTGGTAAATAAATTTAATTGTTTTAAATTGATATAAAATTTAGAAATATTGCTTTCTTTCGTCTTCAAAAAGTGTTAATTTTTAACAGACACTTGAATCTTCAAAGTAAATAACTTGAAGTACAGTTGGAATATTACTTTCTGCCTTTACCTGGATTAATTACAAATAAAAGTAAGGAAATGAAAAATTAACCTATGAAAGAAAAAGAATTAATAGTGAAGTAAAATTTTATATTTTCAAAATTTTCGAAAAATGAAAAATTGTGTCAAATGTTTCATAGTTATTTATGCAAAGAAAAATCTAATGAGTCTCATATTGAGTCTTTCAATAAACAAATTCTCGTAATAAACAAATTATTTCAATAAAAAACACTTGTTTACTTGCATTTTCTTTTAACTTTAATAATCCTTTGAAAAAAAATCAGATATAAAAGTTAAAAGCACTCGTTGCTCCTGAAAATGAATTACCTGAAAAGGAAATTATTATTTCAGGAGAAATGTCTTAATGTATACAGTAATTCAAATTAACTCTATAGGTCAACGAAAAATGCATTATGATTGTTCATTGAAAGCATAAAAGAGAGTAGTTATCAGTGGCATAATGAACGAGCAATCCATTATTAAAACTCCAACCATAGTTATTTATAATTCATTTGGAGTTTTTATCCTCAAGGAACTTGTATGGAAGCAGAAATAATAGAATGAAATGGAACGCATGAAATGGCGGTGCTCAATTGCCTGGACAAAGTTATGTATGAAAATAAAATCTGTGATCCCAAATTTCAAGTTATCACGTGAGAACATTATTTTTTAGATCCTCATTTGTCTTATTTCAGGTCATTAACTAGTTTATATATGCTGTTTCCATATGACAAACTATTTACTTATGCATTCGTAAATATATTAATTTATATAGAAATTTCATGAAAACAATAATTTTAAAATACAAACTGATATTTTATATTTTTTTTAGTTCATAAACAGTTTCATAACGGATTGATCTTAGAGCAGGAATCAGATCTTTCAATGTTTCCCACTTAAGAAGGAGTGAAGTCATATATTTCCTCTGGGGAAAAGATAAAATACCTTATGTATTAAAAACGAGGGAATTTTTTGAACCTATTTTAAAAATTTGATTATTTAATTTCCTCCAAAACAAATTACATTTCATGAAAATAACAGCTTTGATGTCATAGTGCTAGGTCAACCTTTTAAAAACGCATTTACTGTCAAAGAAGCATGCTTAATAATAATGAATACTGGTAAAAGCAGGTAATTTCTTTAAAAACGCATTTTCTTTCAAAAACCATACATAATAATGATACAATATTGTTAAAAGCAGATAAAAATATATGCGAGTAAAAGTTGTTGATGAATATTGCCATTTATGCTTTTATTCGTTCCTACTCGATTTCAAATTTTTGAATTCAATAATTCAAAACCCTAATGAAAACAATCTCATGTTCTCAAATAATAATAATGAGATATATAGAAAAAGATCATCTGGGATAGTAACATTATATTTACAGGTGTTACTGTTGGCGATAGCTAGGATCGATCCTGGGACCTTACGGATGGTAGCCAGATGACATGACCACAAGACTAAAAGTGATCACTCAGTCTTCAGTATGTTATCTGGCTTATAAAGCTTCCACTACAATACTCCCCCTTCAGTGAGAGGTGAGACGAACGATATTTTTTTGTTTCTGTTTTGTAGTGATCTTATTGGCTGTTGAATTTTTAATGCGTCTTACCCATTTTTTCTCTTTTGTTTTTGGCTGATTATTTATCAGCTTAATTCATTTTTATTTGGCTGATTATTTATCGTCATTTTTCTTTAATCGGCTGATTATTTATCGCCGTTTTTATTTTTAATTTTTTCGGGTAGAGGGCGCTACAACAGCTGAATGAAGGTTGCGTTTTTTTTTTGTTTGTTTATTTTCATCGTCCTAGGTCACCAATGTTACTATTGGCGATAGCTAGGATCGATCCTGGGACCTTACGGATGGTAGCCAGATGACATGACCACAAGACTAAAAGTGATCACTCAGTCTTGAGTTTGTTATCTGGTTTATAAAGCTTCCACTACACAGGTGAAACCAGACAGAGAGTTTCACCGTCATACAGGAAGAATTATATTGTATATAAAGACTGATTCATAAATAACATTCGTTCTTTAGTAATTCTGAAGAGTTTGGATGATGATTTCTTCAAAAGCGTTAGAGTCAAAATTTGAAAGTTCTTATTATTCTGGGACATGCAGTTATTTCTGACAAAAACATTTATTACATAATCGGTATTTTATTCAGATCGCTCTACATAGTTTTGAAATTTACGTTATCAAACCCAGGTAAATGTATCGTGTTTCATTGAATGCTTAAATATCGGCTAAATGAGCAGCATATTGAATGTATTAATTACTAGCCACCTTTGGCGACCAGCTGGTTCGCCATGAGTAATTCGTTCTAAAATTTTCAATTAAATCACATATTCATTAGCCTTGAAGTAATTTCGGGCATGTATTGGCCTGAAATTAATATTTTCTTTAAGATGATGGACGGAAAGTTCTAAAAGTACACCTTCTCCTAATAATACTCTTTAATTTTATAAATCAGTCAGTTTGAACCATCGGGTATGCTTCCAAAATATTAAAAAAAAATTTCGATGATGTTGCTAAAATATTAAATATGTTTTTTTAAAGTAAGCGAGAAAGGGAAAAAAAGTATTAAATTAATGATACAGATATTGCAAACGATTACATAAATATGCCATTAAGTCGGGATTTCAATGCATATCCTGTCTAAATTCAATCAGGTTTACCGTAAATAAAGAAGATTTATTGACTTAATGATATAGATATTGCTTTGTTTTGCATTTATTTTTTAAAGAAAATATCACATTTTATATTTATTTTATTTTATCCAGTCACGTGCTGACAGTTGCATTTCTGTAGATTTATTTTGCGATGATAGTTTTTTTTTATTTGAACTTCCGGCATTGTTTTCTTTTATTTTATCCAGTCACGTGATAAAAAACATAGTTAAAA
>JAPMOQ010038156.1:1348059-1363149 GCA_026543055.1 Argiope trifasciata | reverse complement strand
CCTACTGATCAACTGTATAGGAGAGTCGGAAAAGAACTGTATTCACATGAAAACTCGTTTCTCTATGTATGTTTACCAAACACATTATAAGCTAACAAATACCTATTGATTGTCAGATAATTTAGAAATCAACTTCAATATTATAGTAAATAATTTCAAAAATTTTAAAGGGTCATAACTATTTATTCTTCAATTTGATTGTGTAAAGAAAATAGGAGATTTTTTTTTTATTTATACAGCATTTCCTTCTTAGACGATAAATGCATCCTAATACATTCTATTATACCTTGCATATATTGTCCCTATAAATATATTGCCTTATATGTAAAATCATTTCTTCCATGTAGTAGGCAATGACATAAGAAAATCACAAACTTTATATCCTCAAGCAAATTATTTATTTGATTCAGTTGTATTATCGTCCCGTTTCAAAGCAACAATGCGGGTATTCTGAGTTGGGCCTCCTAATTTTGAAGTGGTGTATGATGATAAAGATAATGCCTGAGCTGGTATCCTCTCTCTAAATTTTCACACCACGCCAGCTGGGGAACCATATTCAACAAATTTGTTATTATTGACACTCGATGGCTTTACCACTCACCATATAATTTACACGACTATTCACCTGTGAAATCGGGTTTCAAACTTGGAACCATGCTGTCCCAAAGTCAAGACCTTACTACTTAAGACCAAAGTCAAGACCTTAAAACTGTGTATAAATAAAAAAAAAACTGCCCACTTATATATTTATACCCAATTTTTTTAGTATGTTCTTCATGGAGAAAGTTTATTTGCTATTATTTTCAGTTAAATTACAATGTATAACTTGACGATCATGATTTTAAAATTGATATTGAGGCAGACGAAAAAATAGGGTTATTTCTATGTATAAATTATTTTAAAAGTTTTGTTTATCTTGTATATGGCCATTCTTTATGAAGTTGAGTTTTGTAATATAATTCTGTTGTCAAAAACATCAGTGTTTTGACTATTAGTCTAATTCAAACCACATGCTGACTCTCTTGTAAATTTTGCATATCATTTTTTTTCCTTCTTGGCTTTTTTTCTGATATTTATTTTCCCTTCTTTAGCTTTTAGAAACGGTAGAAAATCTCACATTTATTGATGAACAATGAAAATAATTAATACATTTTTAGATGAATGAAGATTGTGTTTTAAAAAGTATATGAAAGGAAATATAAAAATTCAGGAAGACACTCTGCAACCAACTTAATATAATTTAATATTTAATGTTAGAACTAATTAATAATGCAAAAATTATTTTTATAAAGACATTTTTTTGAAATTTATTGCTTAAATTATACGTGTGTTGTATATTTTTAATTAATTAAATTTTTACAAATTTCTCTTTAATTTACCATTTTTATTTCCTAAAATAATTTAATAAATGAGGGCGGGTTAATTGCCTGCATATAAAGATTTATGCTTTTCCAGATACTAATAATTGTAACGTTTCGGGAAAAATATATTGAGGGTCTCTAAATAGAAAAAAAAATCAGGTGAAACTTGAAAACCTATTGTATAACATATTCTGCTTATACTTTTAAACAAACAATCTAATTCCACTATATATTTCCTTATAGCTATTTAATTGTTAGTTTAATTCTGTGTCGGTTGAATAACTAAGCTTCGAGTAAAAACAGTTCCAAAGATGGAATGTAACATACATGTGAAAATTCGTTTTTTCTTCTTTTGATATTGCAACTATAAAAACTGTATGTCGTCCGAAATCCCCAAATAAAAGATTAGCAAAAACAAATTCCTTTGTAAAATAAAATGGTCACATTCTTTTAAATTATATGCCAAAAAGATATAAATGTATCTATCTTTATATTCACTAAGCAAACAAAAAATGTTAAATCCTTTAATTAACTGGAATTTTTCATCTAAATATAGAAAGAAAGTTTTTAGAGTTATTAGAATTTGAATCTCCAAAAGAGAAAAATAATTTAAATTTTGCTTTAAAAATTTTTCCACATTTATTTTTAGTTACTTAAGTTTTAAAGCCTTTAAGGATTTAAATATCAGGTTTCTTATTTTTTGAACTATTTGCAGCCAGTACATGTTTAATTAAATCTATTGCATTAATTAAAAAAATATTAAGGGGAAAGTGAGCTCTATTAGTAACTTTTAGGAATTATTCAGTGACTGTTATGAACTTTTATATGTATAAGTATTAATATATAAATATGCCAAATTTCTTAAACAATTTGAAAAGAAATATACTATTTTAAAAAAATATTAATGGATATATAATGTTTAAAAATTTTAAAATATTCTAGAATTTTAAATATAATTAAAATATTCTAAAATTCTAAAATTTTATTTTTTATATTTTTTCTTACTTTCAAATGTAAATTTATTTCAAACAAAACTAATTAATTTTATAATTCTAATTAAATGCTTTTTTAAGAAATATTTTTATGCACACTTACTTAATATTCACAGGAATTTTATATTTTACTGACTTTTAACTAGCTAAAAATATCGAAACCTAAAATACATACCCTATTTTCTTTAAATGTTTGATCAAAATCTTTTTTTATCAATTTCATTTAATTTCTTCAAAAATTTAGGTATCTGGTACATTTCAATCTAATAACAACATTGTTTTGTGAAAAATCCTTAAGATACATTCATTTTCTCTCTTAATCCCACAAATATATATTTCCCTAAACAAGACATTTTGTTACACTACTTTAGTTGAAAATGAACATATATTTTGTGATTAAATGGTAAAAATAATATTGCACGTATGTATCCATTTTTGCTTATTTCAAACTCCACCATCCCCTTAAAAAGTTTTTTTTTAATCGACAAATTTTTAAATCTACCTTTGTTGTATTGTGAAGCAAACAAATAAGAAATACAAAATTCCATAGATTTTGAAAAGCAAGAACAAATAAAATTTCATAAAATACTCGACCCTAATTCCAAAATTAACTATAAAAATTGATTAATTAGGAGTTTCAAAGATGGAGACCACGAAAAAATCTTATCCTACTTCACGTCCACCAGAACTCACAACCCCATTGATTATTTACATCAGGTTTGCTCACATCTTTCAGCAATTCCCATCATACTTCTTCTTTTACATGTAAGGGTACCCAATATTTTTATTTATCTAAAAGAAAAGTTCATCTACCAACCTATGATTTTTTTATATTTTTATTTCTTGAACTCAGTGCTACGTGTGTGAGTTAAGAATGAAGTCTAAAAACCCACTTCTACGCTTCATTAATTATTTCTGGCCCTGAGGGGAAAAACAGCGTCATACGGATACGATGCAATATGATTGATCTGCACCCGATCCAAGACTGAATTTCTTTTGCACTATATTTTTATTTGACCTTTTTTAGATTTCTCCCATAAAAAGAGCATCTTGGTTTAGTCTCGAAGCTGTAATAAAGTCAGCCATATGTGAAATAGAGTTCAAGTGTGCTTGAAATACCCTATCTAAAATTATTTATCATGTTTTAAAGTCGGGGAAAACAGATTTGTTATCAGAGAGGATAAAATATTACTAATGGGAAAAGGGAGTAGTAAAAATTTATGGCTTAATAATAGCCTATTTTAAATAAAGGCACCTTTTTTTCTTAACATATAGGGCAAGTAAAATTTTAATGAAAATGTGGTAAAAGCATTGTAATACCATGTTATTAAAGATGTATTATAAAGATTGTCCCTAAAATATTTGCGACACTTAAAGTAATCTATAGCTAAATAATAAAAATAACTTTGATACGTTATATCTATATAAATAAAAATGAATTGTTGTATGTTTCTTATGAACTGCCTTACTACTCATCTGTTTGTTTGTTTAGTCAAAGTTTTATTTGCAATGAAACTTTGACTGCTTATTCCTTGCAATTACTGGATGGTTATAGGAATAGTTAAATTATCTTATGTATCAAAAATATATTTGGATCTATTTACTTCATCTGTTAATTAAGGATTAATGAATTTTTGTCTGTATGTACCTTATTAGCTACCGTACCGCTCATTTGATTGCAATAAATCTTCAATAACATATTACTTGCACTTACCCGAAGGTTATAGGCGTAATACAATTATCTAATGAATAAAAAATACTTTTATATAGATTTACCGCGTCTATTA
The DNA here is from genome assembly GCA_026543055.1 of Argiope trifasciata. Lineage (NCBI taxonomy): Eukaryota > Metazoa > Arthropoda > Arachnida > Araneae > Araneidae > Argiope > Argiope trifasciata. The sequence goes on along the minus strand of JAPMOQ010038156.1, from coordinate 1,359,009 downwards.
AACAAGAATTAACCACCCAAAACTCTCCAAACTGACACAGTAGATTCAATAAAGATGATAAATTTAAGCTTAATATTTCTTAGTTATTGTGCATAAATACTATCTAAGTCGTTCTCCGAGGTAATAGTTTTATTAGAGAGTACGGGAGAAAATTTTACGGCAACCAATTCTATAGTTTTGAAATTTTAATTAAATATTTAATAAAACTTTATCATTTTTTGCAGTATCTCCCGGAAATCTGTACCCCATTTTAACTTTAATAATTACTATTTCAACTATATCAACGACTTTATTCTCTAAATATATTTTCGGTATTTAATCAATTTTAAAAGAAAATATTTTAGTTTCGTTTTCCAACCTTAATCTTGAGAATTCTGAAAGAATATTAAACGAATGACGAAAGATACAAAAAAGTAGTTTCTTTCTTTACCATTCTCGAAGAACACCATGCATTACAATTCTAAAAAAATAAATAAATCTATAATATAAAAATAAATGTTCGTACCTTATACGCTGTTGTACTATTCAGCCGATTTTTATGCAATTGTTGAACTCAATGTTTATGCCTGCATGAAGGTTATAGTCATAGTACAATTACCATGTATGTTATATGAAAATGGAATTTTGGTTTGTTCGTATCCTATGTGCTGCCGTACTATTCAACTGATTGAGTGGAGATTTGGCAAAACCTGTTGCTTGCACTTCCCCGGTTATATTTTAAAATTGCGATTTGATAAATCAAACAGTAAAAGGCACATTTCATTCGTAATTAATCACATATATATCACATAAAATAAAATTATTATTATTAATGGCAATGTCTTCCTCACAAAATGCTGTCATTCAGGGGACTCACTATTTTGTTTGCAACAAGCCGAATATATTATTTAGACTTAATCTCAGAAACAAAATACAAAACAAAATTATTATTGATGATGCCGATCAAATAAGTTATATATGATAGAAAATTTCCGTTGCAAACAGTAATTTTGCTATTTCTTAAGTGAATTTAAAAGCTATATGTCGATTATACAAATGTATACCATGCAGATTTCTTCGATAAAAAATGTGATCCCAAACGTTCATCATTTAATAGATTTAATAACACAACATCTAGAAATACGCCAATTCAAGCTCTTCCAACAACCGAGGAACGACAATTAAACTAATCGTTCACAAATTATAAATTCACGTGTTTCAGTCTCAAGTTCAACATGAGGCAAGAAGTGAAAGAAAACACATATTCGCAACCTGATCACGAGTATCAGAATCAAGAGACCCATATGAAGCAAGAATCTTGAGAATTATCTTTAAAGAAACAAAGAATTGGAGAAAATGTGCTTACACCAGGTACTCCCATTATCCCCACCAACAATCCTTTCTATTTCAAACGACTGTAGTTAACCACTCGACTTGCAACCTCACTTACAACGCTCAGAAGCAAGGTTGATTATTTCAAGAGTGCGGATTGAATCCTCCCACGTGACTAAAGAATCCATGTTTACTTCATAACTTATGTATGATGGATGCTTACGAATCGGACAATTAAGAAATTAATTTATTTCTGCTGGAGTCAATATATATATATATATGTGTGTGTGTGTGTGTGAGAGAGAGAGAGAGAGAGAGAGAGAGAGATCACCTGAGGGGGTCAATGTGACTGAAATGAAATCAAAAATTATTTGCGAAAGTGCTATTTTTTTTCTTTTCCTTTATGAATGGTCTTGTAAATAGGATATTGCCATTCAGTGTGCTCATTGTTTTGTCTGTAGCAAACAGCTCATATTATTCATCATTCATCTAGCATACACAAAAAAAAAATTATTAGTATCGATGAAGCTCAAGATAAGTTCTATAAAATGGAAATTTTCCTGAGCAAAAAGTAAATGTGCTATTTATTAAGTGGATCTACAAACAATATTCAGTTTATACAAATGTATATCGTGTTAATTGCTTTCCCAAAAATACGTTCCCAAACGTTAGTCACTTTATTAAGTGCTTAATCAGCGCAACATCTAGAAATTAGATGAATCGAGCTTCAGAAACAAACGAGGAACATCAAGAGAGTAAGTAAGCAGATCGTTCACATATGGAAAATTTACATGTTTCAAAATCAACATGAAGCATGAACCGAAAGAAAATGTTTACATGCTATCAGATCAAGTCTCAGAATCAAAATATCAATTTGAGACAAGAAGCTCGACAATTATTCGTAAATGACCGTCGATTGGAGGAGATGTGTTCACTCCACGCATTCTAATTCTCATTTTTTTTTATTTCAAACTACTGCAGATCCCCATTCGACTTGCATTCTTGATGACCATCAACAAGGCGCAAAAACAATAATTTCAAGTGTGAAGACTGAGACTAAACTATCCTTGTTTTTCAAATAACCAGTTATATGCTGGATGCTACGAGTTGGGCAGTCAAGAAATTCATTTGCTTCTGCTGAAGATGGAAACAAATATTGCCTAGCCTTGAATAATAAATTTAATATATATACATATATATGTTACTCTTTTAAACACTCAATTTCTTGACTGTATTCATTTCCGATACGAAAATAAATATTATTCTTTCTATCATTAATAATTAAACAAGAAGGTTATTTTAAATTTAAAACGATATCTCCAAATTTCTTTATTCTGTAGCAGCAACGCACCAGGTACCAGTTAGTAACATATATAGATAAATTCCACAAATAGAATGATGCTAAAATCCCAATTGAGAGTTTTATTTGCACTTACCGAATGCAAAATATATTTTGTGAAAATTCCCATTAATATCTAAGTAATAGAATGTAGGTAACAAAGTAAATAACATACAAGAGGAAATTCACATAAATTATATTTAATAAATTACTACAAATTTGATTGTGTCAAGCGCAATATTAGTTTTATGATGATCATCTAAACATATTATCTAAGAATCCATTTATATCCATTTAATAAAAATGCATATCTCACAATAAATGGTATACATTATGAAAGTAATCTTTCATTAATCATGATTTATCTTGGTCTACATTTACAATGCATACAAAAATATAGTAGTATATTTATTAGTAAATAGATTGCACAATCTTTCCATAATAGTTACGTATTAAAAATGTGCTTAAATAATTGAGTGGGAAAATTCAATTAAAACAACAATTTTTATCTTTTATTAATCGATATCGGGTTTCATAGAAAATTTACAAAATTGATAAGCTAGTCTTCTCTTTTTTAAAGTTTTTACATCAAAATCTTTAGTTCAATAGTTCCTTTCTGCTCCAGTCTATCTCATTTTGTCACCAGTAATATGCATTAGAAATTTGGTATCATTCTATTGTTTAGTTTTAGTTGCAAAATGCCTACAAAAGAGGAAAATGAATTTATAGCTGCATTGAATATCATATGCAAAAATACTTATTAGCATTTCATAAAGACATTTTATTTTTTAAAAAAATAACCTTAAGATGTTAAAATTATAAAATTATTTTATTCTGCCTCGGTATTCTGAAGTATTTTAGATTACGAATTTTAAGCTACGTCTACTATTTTAAGAATTCATTTCATACAGCAAGACGAAAACGATGAATTCCACAATTATATATTCAAAGGAAGGTAATTAATTCTTCCACCTCAAAACCAGAAGATAGAAACATACTATACAGCTAAATCTCAAATGTATGAAAATATTAAGGAATAGTTTTAGATATCTACGTAAAACATAACCCATTTTAAATATAAAATAGACTTCTATAAAACAGTTCACTTACAGTATTTTCTTTTATAACTTATATTTCACCATAGCTCACAAACGCAGAAAAAAAAATGGAATTGGAAAAGACAAATTATAGTAAAGTAGAATGTACTAGTATATTTAAATAGTATTGTCATGGCTAATGATATAATAAATGTCCTACATATATTTCCAAAATGAGCAACATTTATAAACTTTAAAAACATTTTTTTAAAGTTTTAATGCTAGTAGCAATTTAGGATTGTTCATAGAAATGTAAAAATAAATTTAATTCAAACTAAGAAATAGAAATATAAATTTAATCAAAACTAAGATTATTATTTCATATGAAAACATATTGCCAATCAAAAAAGGATTAAAGGCATAAATACTGTACAGTACTCAAAAATGCAAATCTGAATTTCAAACCTGAATGCATTTATTGTTTTGAATACAGAAAAAAAATTATAAAGGAAATAAAAAAAAGCATTTAAGAATGGGAAAAAACAAATTGAATAAATTTGAACAAGTTGGCTTTATAATTTCCCTCTAATGTGAGAAAAGCTGATAATTCTGCTGTTGAGATTGAAAGGAAAGCTAATTTCATAATCGAGAATGCATTTTTATGTAAAATGAACTATTATTACATCAACATTTTGTACTATAAGACATTATGAATCTAAAATTGATGCAAGGGAATTAAAAATTAATTACTGAAACTAAATTTGGAAATAATATTAATTGCAAAATTTCAACCTTAAAATATATTGAAAATTATTATTGAATAGGTTACTAATTGAAAGGGAAATGACATAATGGATTCAAATAACAAGATGTTGAAAAATACCAGTGTAAGTAATAGCTGCTATATTTGGTGAAATACAAACTTAATTATATTTAAATTAAAATTACACATTTTAAATTTAAAATTATACTAAATGATATATTTTTGATGTCAAATTTAATATATTTGGTAGCATTTTACAATTGCTTTTAAAATTTTATATATCTGTAACCTTAAATATCTTTCCATTTCGTTTCTCATATACTTTATTCGATCTGTTACAAGAAAAATCCAATGGTAATATAAACAAAAAGTTGAATATTAAAGAGGAAATCGAAAATCCAAACCTCAATCGGAGAAACGCCTTTAGGAAAAATTATTATTTTTATTGCACTCGATATTGCGCAGCTGATATTGACACACCGCGTATTTGGTGTTATTGATGTTGTTATTCGCGTTCTTAGCGTATAAAAGGTGACAAGGCCCCAAGCGCTTATCCCTTAATAACATGTCCAGAACATGTGTCCTTTTAACCATCGTGTCAATTGAGTCGGTGAAGTTGTCCGCTTCTCTAAAGTACTTCCGTGACTTACATATGGATTTTATTTATGTCTTTTTTTTTCTTGGCAACACTTCAATTCACTAGTGATGTGTGCTTTTTATTTTCTCTCGGTTTCTATCGTAAGCTGATCAAAATCAGCAATGAGCAGAGTAGCAAATATTTATTAATGGAATAAAAATTACGTGAAGGCTCAGGAAATGTTTATTCGTAAAAATTGAATTAGTTCATTCAGTGTTAGGAAATTAATAAATGTTCTTAAATGTGATTGAGTTTTGAAATTAATTATTGCAAAGCATTAGTTTGATTATTAACACATGAGGATTAAAATCCTTTAAATGAGCTGTAGTAAAAATAAAAATATTTTTTTGAAATAACACTCGCGATTAGTGATACATTTATCCATTTATTAAGCATTGTTTAAACGATATTATAGTTGAGTAAAATAGTATGATGTATGGAAAATTATAGTTTTAAAGATAGCTATTAAATGTCCTGATGTATTTAGTAGTATACAACTAGCATTCTTTTTAATGAAGAGAGCTTGATTTTAAAAACGATGAGTTAAATATATGATTATATGATCATTTTAATTTAAAACAATTCATTCATAACATGTTTTCTGATAGCGCGTACGAGAATGTGCCCATGTTAAGTTTTTTTGCTAAACATTTTAATAATATCATTTTCATAAAGAATATATAATTTCTTCTTGCAATTAATATGGAGATTGAAAACTGATAAAAAAAGCAATTCAGAATATAAACATATTTAAAAACTAAAGCCTGAAATTCATTATGCTTCAATAATTTGAAATGGAATTTTGCTGTAATGTATTACAACATAGCGGTCAGATATAAATATTGCCAGATTAATTAAACTTATAAGATAATTAGCAGTAGTGAATACTTAAATAAAAATAGGAAAAAAGTTTAAAACATCATTTGTATATTTGTCAAATATATTCATCAGAATAAAAACACAGCCAAATGTAGTGAGACCATTACGAAAGAGTGTCCGGATTTCCAACATTCATTTTCTGTAGTTATTGAAAAAGGAAGAAAATTAATCTTGAATTACATTTGCATGCTCAGAAATAGGGAGACAGAAACTCCAGATTCGACAGTTCGATCTTGTTTCCACTATGGTTGCTGGGTCCAGTTGCTCACCATTTTTATGACATGTCGTACCAATTTCAGCGAGAGCAGTGGATGCATAGACAAGATAATTTTAAAGTTCGAGTTTAGTACGATACTAACTTTAAATTAATGAAGCATCAAACTGTATAAAAACCTGAAGTCTGGCATGGCAACTGCACTCTCATTAAAGTTTCTAGTTTGAAACTGTTTTAGATCATTCAGTAGAGAACTAGATATTTCTGAAAAGCGAAATACTCATGAAGTAACAAATAACAGTGAACATAATAGCGCCATTCATTAAATGCATATTAAATAAAATACCAAAAGTATTATTTCCTGTTGTTAACATATATTTTTTATACAATTACAAATTTTTTTTAAATAAAAGTTTGCATGTAAAAATATTATAGTCTAGTATGGTAACCTTAATAATTTTAATAGTTTACTAGGAAGTTTACATATAAATATATATAAGTAAATGTAATTTTGCAGATTCTTACAGAAAGAACAACTTGACATCAATTTAATTCACCGTAGAAATAAATCTATGCTATAACGAAGCGATTATTGAATGACATCTTTTTGCAGATTGATACAAGAGCTAAATGGCAGAAAGTTATCGTTTCTATGTTTTTATGAGATTTTTATTTTTGACATATGTCTATTTAGGCAAGGTAATAAGAAGAATAGATAAAAAGTATGTCCGAATGGCAGGAATTTATATCCATTCGTTCCAAGTTTGACCAGTTTCATTAAGTGCTTGGTAGAATTAATTTAATAAAATAATGGAAACTGGTTTAGAAAGTAAGAGATTATTTTAGAATAAAATTAGCATGCTAAATTAAAATAAAAAATATTAAATGAATTATAATTTAAATTAGATGAAGACATATCATTATATGTATATATATTGCGCAATAGTTCCTCATCTGTATTTACTGATATAATATGGTACAACTATTTTCTCCTCTAATGATAAGCTATTTCTGAGAGAACAATTATATATTGTCTTATCCTCTATAGAAAGTTATCCAAATATAGTTACAGAAAGTATTATTCTAAGAAAAATATAGCAGTATTATATCATGTTTTCTTAGCTCTGTATATACAACTGTTATTTCTATAGTTTCCAATAATCATAAGGCTTTATTAATATAATTGCTTAGAATCGCTAGGCTACCTTCGAGCTGTTTTCTCGATATCCGATACCTCGGTGAACCGAAGTTTATTCGTCTTCCAGTATTTGTTTAGCTACAAATAGGCTCCTTGCCAAATGAAATCCTCATTAGTGATATCATCCTTTCTTACACTGGTATATTGTTATTTATCCATTGGTATCCGCATGTAATTAGAATATAGTTTCTAATGCAATTTGTTGCTGAGTGGGAAAGACCATGTTTTTGGAACTCATGGGCATGGTAATCCTGAAATAAATATGTAAAAGTAATCTCACGTTTTTTTATCTTAATGTTTTTGGGGGAAAATTGAGAGTTTTGGGGTAATTAAAGCAGAGGTTGGAATATTGAGTTCGAAAGGATATTTTGAACAGTAGTAATATGATTTTAGGATGTTCCGTCATTAAAAAATTGAAGTGAATTGACCGCCAACTTTCGACAAAACGGACCATAATTTATCTCGAGTCTCTTGAATGCTATGCATTCGCTTTACTAACTGTGCTGTTTTTTGGACATTTGGCCGCAATGGCGCATTATTACATGATCTATGCTAAATATATGAAGGTCATGTTCTTCGAAGTGGCTGGTCATTGCGTTTTAATAATCCAATGAATGTACATCTTAAAGGCATACTATCAAGTTGCATAATATACTCTAGAGGTCAATTTTCCATCCTACGCCCTGTGAGGGTGGAAAAAAAATTATCAAGGACAAGAAAATGTGCTAATTACAATGGTGAAGCAATGGAAAGTAAAAAAAAACTATGCAATTAGTTATGATGGTGGTTTGAGACATATGGGAGAAGTGAAAGAACCAGTATTGAGAAATGTTGTATAAGTAAAAAGTACCATTTAGAAGAAATGCATGATAAGAATATATTTCAGAGTTGTGAGATAAATGTATTTGATCATTAGTGGATGGGTTTTATTTGGCTGAAAAAATTCTTAGAAAGTCAAAATGATCTCCGATTTTTAGTATTTTTTTTAACTATTTATCTAGAATATCGCTGAATATGAATAATTTTGAGTTTTCAATAAATCGAAATAATTTATTTTGTATAATTTGAATTGTCTTAAGATGCACTTTAACAGCAAGCTGTTTGTTATAACGAGCACATGTGTAAACAGGATGTAGGATTTGAAGAGAAGAACTCAGTTAAGAGAAAATGAAAAATTTCCTCCTTTGAATGGAATTTTTATATGCACTTTTATTCAGAATTTATTGGTGTTATATCGTATGTAATGTTTTTAAGTAAGCTAGTTATCGATTATCAAACCTACAGTATCTATGAAAGTTAAGACATTAACATCTTTATTCCCAAAAAAGTAACTGGGGAAAAAGTAAAATGTTTTAAAATAAATTTCGAATATAATTTATAGCAATGATATATCCAAAATTAAATTCGAAAAAATTGTGTTGTTCAGTCATATTTTTCACTTAAGAGATTTTAAAGTTCCAATGAATGAAAAAAAAAAATTATGACTTTAAAATCTAATTATAAATTAAAGTTTCGTCTTTCGATTTTATTATATGATGAAAATCTTAAATTGTACATTGTTTGGGAATTATGCAATGAAAATTATTGAAATCAAAATACAACAAGCAGATGATAATAGAGAAATACGAGTCACATGTAAGGCACATTTATATTTTAAAAAATTCGAGCTAAAAGCTCGCTGAATTTGAGAATCTTTATAATGCCAGAAATCTCTATAAATCTCCTTCTCCAAATTTCGAAGATTCGTTTTATATATGAAAACTCAAACTTAGATTTAAACTTATAAAGCTCAAACAAAAACTCTTTCATTTTATTTATAAAAACTGACAAAAAAAATTCATGTATAAAAACTAAACAGAAAGATAATTCAATTAATTTTATTATAAGACAGCATATATAGATTTATTAAATCACTCTTTTCAAACTCTAACAGTCATTATTGGCATCTTAAACTTAAGAAAAAAATCATGAATCGGAGAAAGAAACTTCCATTTAATGGTAATTAGATATAGATCCGAAAAGTTTGTGCCTCTCGTCCCCACATTTGAGACACTCAATCTTCCGCGTAATGTTAAAAAGTATATATAATACAATGGTTTCAATCAATATTCTTATACCCTGAGGCATACTTCGTCAAAACCTTTCAACTAGAACCTGTGTGGTTGTTGAAGTTAAGCAATGGGTATCAACTCTTAATTAATGCATCAAATTGAAGTATGATATAAAAATGTGATACGTTTTCGTGAATCTTAGATATGATCAGACTTTTTTTTCAGAGATTACTTTTGTGAAGATATATGTTTGAAAACTTCAAGACGAAGTGTTTTTGAATGGTAATAGAGTATTAACAGAAATTTTTAATGATATGATTCGAAACATTTTAAATTTTTTATAGAAATGCAAAAACATCTTTAGCATTTCATAAGAGAAGGGAATAACTATAAAAAGTAACTTTTCTGTACATAAATATGTTGGAACCTCCAAAACCAAATGCCTGTAAGTGATATTAGAGTATTAGCAACTTTTTAAATCGTATGATAATAAGCATTTTGAATCATTTATTGTTATACCAAAATGTTTAAAGTTTCAAAAGATTGAAATAGTTTTTTGACTGATATAAGGGTTTGAATGAACATTTCCTTAATTATTTAAAATATGCACTATTTTGGATATCATTATTATAAACACACCCTATTATTTAATTGCTTAGAAATTAAATAGTCTTAAGAAAATTACAGTGAATAAAAGGTGCATAAATAGTGTATGTATCAAAAAAGATTGTTAAAATCAAAAATTTCGAAGAATTATCTTGACTGTTTGAAATTCGAATAACCTAGTTATAGTTACAAAAACTTAAGGAATATTCTATCAGAAACACATATTTCTAGTTCCAATAAAAACTTCAAAACAATTTCCACAATATGTTTTAGTTTCTTTCGGCTATATTTTTAATAACAGTATTTGTAGAGAAACTGAAAACATTCGCATTTTTTCCCGTCTCTATCAGCTATAGACTCTGCTACAGAATTTAAAATATGTATTTTATATTAATTTAAGGGAGGCAGCTATATAACTTAGATAGATCTCATAAATATTATAATACTATAAATAAAAGTGAGTACTTCAATTGAAATACGTCTCACTTTCGATTATTGAATTTTGAATATCATATATGCAGATGTTCTTAAGAGTTGTGACTGGAAGAAATACGTGCATAAGGGTGGACTGACTAAATTACAAATCATTAGTATATAATATTTATATGATAAAAATGTTGTGCTGAATAGACTGTTTTAGACAAAGAACCAACGCTTCAATGGATTGATATGACGCTTGGGAATTATTCTTCGCATCTTAAGTTATAATTAAGAGATCAAGTAATTTATAATCAGGAAGTGTCAAAAGCATCGTTTATTAAAATTATCGCCTTTAAAATTAATCATCATCTAAGCTTGTTTAATGAAATATTTACAGATATATTTGCATTCTTTGGTCCAAAAATTAACTGAAGTGTGATGATAAAATAAAATAATGACATAAATATTGAACAATATCGATTTGATGTAAAAATT
>JAPMOQ010038156.1:1279198-1333059 GCA_026543055.1 Argiope trifasciata | reverse complement strand
GATTGGTATTGAGGGGTATTGATCAGTTGCAAATTATACATCATTTGCTGCCCTTGTGTAAAATAGATTAGCTCTATGTCCCTTACAAAATTCTATTTAGACTGTAAATTAGGCTGAATAAGAATTCTATTTAGGCTGAATAAGATTGAAAAGACACCAATATATGTGGTGACAATTGCATATCTATGGACCGTTAATAACCAACTGTCCTCACTGTTTCGCAAATGAGCTTTAGGGGAGATTTTTATTTGACTCAAAGTTGATCAATTTAGTAATCGTGAAAATCAGTAATTACTGGATTAAATCCTTTTTATTTTTTCAAATATTTCCTTAATGGGATCAATAAACGTTTTTTAAATAATATTCGGTGAGAGAAATAAATAAATTTTCAAATATGAATGTATCATAAATTGCAACACAAAAAATTTCCTCCAACACTTCCACTGGAGCCTATGAATATATACCGAATTCCAGCAACCTTCAGTCTTCATACGGAGTAATGTGATTGGCTAAAGCTATCAACCTTTCTCGTGGGCTTAATCAGCTTCGCAAGAGAAAAAGAAGAAATGGAGGAAGTATGAGTTTATGGTTGTGAGCAATCCGAGAATAGGGGGTAGCAGGGAAAGATTGGGAATGATCAGCCAGAGAGGAATGATAAAACCTCCTGTTACGACTCTTCCTCTAATCTTGGTGAACCATCAGTGGAATGAAGCTCGCACTGTGTAAGAAAGCTGTGATGATGGTATCAAGCATTGGATGATGGTTATAGGAATCAGTCCAAGGTAGTTTTTCATTACAATAGTTTTTTTTGTCAGTTTGTCAGCCAAAATTACTGATTTTGATGAATCTCAGAATGAAAGTGGTTGGCTAATACTCATAAATCACTCATTTTCTTAAGAATTCATATTATTTAACATCATTGATATTTTGTCTATCATAATGCTACATTCATTTGAAATTTGAGCTACCATTTTAGAAAACCATACTAACTGCAGCAAGACTAATGAATTTTGAGGTATCGGAAACTGGTTACAATAATAAAGGAAGGCACAACAACTCATTTTATAACAAAGATATTTATTTGCAAAATATTATATAAGAATTACATTTTATAGAATAAAAATTGAAAAAAAATTCAGATCAGTTCATTATATTGGACCAAAGGTAATGACATTAAAATTACAAAGAATTTCTTTAGATAAATCAACTTTGATTTGAGGATTAATTGAACACACTTTATTTATCCAGATGTTGCGGTTTGCAAGTATCATCAATTCACCTCTTCTATAAAATAGAAGTTCTTTGACAAATAAATCCAGGTGTTATCGAAGGCTGGGAGTCGGCATTCGGGATTATAAATAACACGTCTTTCTCGTATTCTAGACGTCAAGAGTTCGAATCCTGGATCGGGCTTGTTTGTCCTTCTCTTGTGTTCTGTGAGATGAGCGAACGATCTTCCAGCCTATAATAAGGGTTTATGCAAGCGAATGTATATGCAGCATCTTCATTTGAGCTAGAAGTTAGACTTTCAGACTTCTGCCTTCAGGTACTCTGGGATCATTATCCTTAGAAGCTATGCATCCCCAATCCGTGTTAACACGAACACGGCATCATAATCATCGTAGACTGGGTAATCTCTGCAAAGAAAGCCATCAGGTTCCTATATCGTTACCTTCTTGTAATAACAGGAGTCTTTTTTCTGCAAAATAAGTTTAAGTTTGTTTGTATAATTATGCCCTGTGTTTAACAGATTAGACAATTCTGCGCAATAAAAATCCAATTATGATCACAGCTCAATCATTCGAAAGGTTGAATACACGTACCAAGCCCTCCCTTGTAAAAGAGAATAACCAAACAATTGTCTGTTTTGTATCTACACAATATGCCTTTTGTAAAGATGACCTCTTTAAAATTGCGAACTAATGGTATTTACATTGGGCCGTGGAATGATCAATGGAACAAAAACATACAGAACATGAAAAAGAAACTTAATCGCTTTGGGTTTTTTTTTTCTTGTTCAATTAAAAAAAACAACATAAAAATGCCCCTCGCCCATTTAGCATTAAAAAATAACAGTAAAGGTTTATGTGGACAAATTCATGTTAAATTATAAAATTACGATAAAATGAATATAAAATTGACCACGAGTATAATCGGGGAGTATCTTGAGTATAAGTGAGACTTTCAATAAATATTTTTTATACTTTCTTATATGATATAATACCTTCGACTTCCCCTAGTTGTAGTGCATCTTCTTCATGATGTGAGAATCCCGGGCCTTAGTCCCGGTTTCGGTCAGGCTGTTCTTCTGAATGCGGTCTTTCTGTGAGGTGTATGTAAGATTCCCCACATATAAAGGGGTTCTACAAACGATTTTGTTAGCGCTGTCTTCATACGAGCTAGATATCGAACCTCTGTCCTCGGGTGCTCCGTGGCCTTTACCTACAGAAGCTACTACACAAAATTCGACATAAATCGCTAACTTCTTCAGCAGGCTTGTCTACAGCAAGTACTTAGTAATTATTGCCTAAAATAATAAAGAATGGCTTTAAAATTAATTTATTGTCACCGGATTTACTTTCAGATCTACTATAATATTACTAAACAAATTTTATTATCTTTTTATGTCTTATTTATTTAAATATCATTTACTATCGCTTACTTTAAAAATCTGTTTTCTAAATTTCAATGTATTCTATTCATATTTAAAATTACAGTTTCAACAAAAGGCTGCAAATAAATAATTATGATCACATATTTAATATATATGCCTTAATATATAAATATCTTAAAATTTTATAGCAAATCTTTTCAATAATATTAATTTTGATATTCATTTAAATTAACATGAAATTAAATTCAGATATATTACATATAATTTTAAATAAATAAAATTATTATATTAAACATGATTACATAAATAAATTCATAAGCAATTTTACATGCAAAATTTTAATAACTCGTCTATATGATAGAAATACACCCATAAATGTTTACAAAGTCTTCTGTATGTCTGTATCGGTTCCATATTATCTGTTTTTAAACATTACTGTCATTAAAATATTTTATGCATTTATATTATCTATTAACTATTATTACTTTTAATAATCATGTATAATTTAATAGTTAGTTAACTTGACGATACAATGGATCGGCATAAACATAAAATATTTACTATGTAGGGAAATAGCTTTAATCTAATCAAATTGTAGAATATAAATCCGTTGGAAATAATGATATAGAAATATAAATGAAAAATGTATAAGTATTTTCGCTCAAAGGAAAATTATTTTAAACAGACACTCGGGTATTTTTCCTCAAAAGCGGTTTTTCTTACAAAAGATTCTTCTATAATTTAAAATGTTGAATTTCATATATTCATTGTGTATATTCGTAGTAAAATATTTTGTAAATATTTCTAGCTACTGAAAATTACTTTGGAAATTAAATTTGTTTATTTCTGTTAAGTTATATTTACATCCTATTATAAAGCAACACAAGGAGTATTTTGGGACTGACCTATCAATTTTGAATAGCGGTGAGAAGACGAGAATGGCATTTGAACTACCACCCCGTTCTCCAAATTTTCACTCAATGCCAATTGGAAGATGTTTGGCCCTGACGGATTTACACCAGACAGCTTATCTGACGATTCTTTGATGCAATTGGGTCTGGAACTTCAAACCCTCTCTATGCAAAGCCGTGACCTTACTACTATGCAAAACTGTAGACGGAACGAAACAACCATCTATTTCCATTATTTTACAATGAAAATTTCAGATTAGCAACACAGAATAAAAATATTTAATATGAAATTTCTAATCAGACAGTCACAATAAATTCAAATAATCTTTAATATTTTATTTTAACACTGAAAAGCAATATTGTATTTTTCAATATACCTCTTGTATGCAGCCGACCATCCCACCAACACTGAATGAAGCAGTATCGACAGGATATATATATATATATATATATTGCTTGCGTCATCTATCATTTTAGTGTGGTAAATCAATAATATTGAAACTTAAATATTTGAAAGAAATGATACGCTATTTTGCAATATTATATTTTTGGAGGTTAAAAAACTTTGCCCTGGAATATTTTAATTGGCTTTGGCAATTTTTAAGGTGCTAATTTAAGAAATGCTAAAAAAATATCTTTATTCATCTCCAAGTTATTATCATGTACAAATACAAATTATTCAGAGGTTAGAAAAGTCACATGAAAAAGAAACAAAAAAAAAACATTCAAACTTTTTCTTCACACAGAAAGTCTTATGATACATGAAATAAAAAATGATAGTATTACTACAGTCACGCAGAAGATTAAGTATATAGAATATTATGTCAATATGTAATTTGTGTGGGCTTCATTTTGGTTAGCTTTGAAAAATAAGAAGGTTGCATGAAATATCTTTGAAAATTATGCCTATGATATACAAAAGTGCCAAAATATAACAATGATATACAATAATCGAATAAAAAGATATAATACTAAATATTTATTTAAACAAAACGTGTTTTTCTTTACTTCCATTACATTTTATGTTAATATTAATATTACAATTTTTGAATGTGGAAGCTCTTGCTTTGTGTAATTCAATAAAATAAAATATCTTGAATAAGAACACAAATCTTAAAACTTACTTTTTATCTACTGAAATTAGACACCTCATAAGAGATCCTTAATTCTTGAAATTTAATGACTTAGTTACAACGAAAATTTAAGCTATTGGTTGATCTTGCCAAGAAATTTCTGGACAATTATAATTTTTAAATTACATTGATTTATTTAAAAGTTTCAGAAATCTTCATTGTAGTAATAGCCTAAAAGAAATCTTGATGGTAGTATACGCTTAAAATAAATCTTGATTGTAGTATAAGCTTAGGAGAAATCTACATTATATCTTAAGTATTAATTACTAAAATTTCTCTATTCTCTGACAATCTCTGCATTTAAAATCTTTTATTTTGCTCATGAATTTATTGATAAAAGTGACAAACACCAGGAACAGATGGAATACTCATAGATAGCATATATTTTCAGAAGGTGTAAAGAAGCTGTGTAAACATGAATGACAGAAATAAGAAAAATACAGAATGGAACAAAATAACTTTTCTTTTAAACTTTATTTGTTTTTTCAGATTACCAGTTCTTGATTAAGCTCTTGTAGGTTTGAAAGATTTGTCCTCAGATTTTTGAATTATTTAAAAAGATACATTTAAAATAAGGACTTTTATTTAGTAAAATTCATCTACTAATGATCAATTATAAGCTGCAATATGTTGATACGTTTCGTGTACGATAATCCCTTAAGGAATTTTAGAAAGGAAGCTTGTTGGCTGCGCATGCACACAGCTAGCTGCGCTCTGGAAGGAGAATTATGTGAGACCTGTGTGTGTAGTGTTGTTAGTGTCGCGTCTTCAATGTTAAAATTGTGTAAATAAGTAATTTTTGGCCATGATTGTCTAATCACTGCCTCAGGTATGTGTGAAAACTTTACTGGCTCAATTACAGGATATTCGTGGGGTTACTAAATTAACCAAAAAATTAAAGCGTTCGCGACAAGAGCTGAGATGATAGTTTCCGGGAGCCATTAGGAAAAAAAAGAGTCAAGTAAGAGCCTCATTTTTCTCATAATATGACACCCCATATTGTAATCAGAGAGGGATGAAACGTTTATTTTATATGTTTTGATTTCTTAAAATGAATAAGTAGCTCTTTTTCAGTTTATTTCATTCACATCAGTATTTACTTTCGTTTTGTATATCAATATAAATTCGAATCGCGAACAATATCAGAAATTATTCTTTAATAAAATGTATAAAACCTGTTTTAAGTACTGCAAATTAGAATTGTCGCATTAGAAAGTAGAATTTTTTTGCACACCATTGTGATTGTTGGAATACATCAGTATTCTAAAAGTTAAATTTGTCTTGGATACGTTAGTGTTCGACAAATTTCATGAACACGACATGTATTAAAAGTATTAGTTAAATTTCTTTGGAATTCCCCAGTATTCTAAATGATGAATCTTTTTGGGATATTCGACAAATTTCGTAAATAACACTACGGGAGTTAAGTATTGGAGATAATTGTTATTTTTGTTGTTTAGAATACTAAGCGTTAAATTTGTTTTAAGTACGCCAGTATTCGCAAATTTAATGAATAACACATGGGTTAAAAGTATCAGGACTTGTTTTTGCTGCGTTTATGAAATATACAGTATTCTTATAAGTAATATGCCTGTTTAATTCATGTTTGTTATATGTCAGTATTTTATGCATAAGTAAAATGCATGTTTATTTATTTTGTTTTGAGGATTAATTGCTGAATATACTTTTTTTTTCAGTTGATAGGCTCTTAATGTACTTCTTTCAAATTGCAGATGTTATCAATTACTGAATGAGTCAATGTAGTTATGTTTAAAGGATTAATTTTTACTACTATATATGATATGTTTGAGGGCGTACATAGACCTTCAAGTTGGGGCTTAATCTTCAGTAGATGATTTGAATAAGGAGAAACATGACAATTAATAATCGGCCTGACCATATTCGATGCAATAAGTTGTAAACATAGCATGAATGCCGAGGCACAAATGGAGCGAAAACTGCCACTTTTGGAATGGTCGGGAGTGCAGGTGAGCCGTTGTCCAATCAGATTGAACAGTATCAGGTAGTGTACTTGGGACAGCCAATCGGTATGAAGATACTCGAAGGTGGGAGGAAAGACTTGATACGACTAAGCAATCAGGAACGCAAGTTATAATTTCCTGTCAGCATGAAATGGAAGGAGAGTCATAGATTGGGAATGCTGTCTTAATAAAGTAGAATTGGGGTAATTAATGGAAATAAAAGAAATATAAGAAAATATAAAAAATAAAAGAAAATTAGAGTAAGATGTTACGAGACCTTTTGATTCAAGAATTAGGACAATATTTAGAAATAGCGAGTATAGCTTCATTATTATTATGCAAATGATGTTCTGAAAAAATTAATTCTCGAATGTTTTAATGAATCTCTTTCGTGGTAGATAATTGAGAGCTTCATACATATTTGTGTTTGGCATATAACAATATCAATTGCAAAATCTTCTGATTAAATTGTTCTGCTGAATTTCTAATGTTCTAAGACTGGATTTGGCAGCATGTACTAAAACCGGGCATGCGTACGTTAAGACTGGACGCAAATATGCAGTATAAATAAGTATTCTGTTTTCCTTATTCATTTTAGAGTTTCGCAAAATTAAGAACATTTTATGAGTTGGATGTCGAAACTTAATTTGAGCATAAATAAAATGGGGCTCCCAAGTAAGTTTGTTACCTAAGATTTTGGCTAAATATTTGCATCCTTAAACCACGGGATAATTTGTTTTTTTTTTTAATTTTAATCGGTGAAAATTTTTATTAGAGTAGATTTAGTAGACACTATAGCTTCAGTTTCACTAATTTTCCATTTTACAAACCTGTCATCCAGAGTTTTGAGGTGTCTTGTAAGTGCTATTGAGATGAAGTTTAGATTTTTATTTCTGGCAAGTATTGCAGTGTCGCCGGCATACACACAAAGCATAGTATTAAACTGCTTAGGAATATCATCAATGTAAAGTGAGAATAAAACAGAATCAATTTTTGAGCCTTGGGTAACACCTGCTTTAATATGTTTGATATCTGAGCGATTATCATTAACGCGAACATTAATTTTTACCACTTGCTCTTTATGAGGTTAAGAATGCAGTATTCCATTTTTAGGTCATCGAAAATTCTTTTGCGGTTAGACATACTAAATCTTTCTCTTTAGATATAATATACTCAAGTTGGTATTAAAAATAAGATGTGTGATACGAACCTTTATATATTTTTTTTTGTAAAAAAAGAAGGAAAAAGGGGAAAAACATGATTAAACATAATTTCGATGTTTGTTTGATTTTTAAATTTTGGTGTGTATATATATAAAGTATATTGTTATTTCTTTTTGGAAACATAATTTAAAAATTTAATCAAATTGTTATAAGAATTGAAATAACTTTTTTCCCTTTTCGTATTTTTGTTAATTGAGTGCATATGTAAACATAGTAGTTAAAATGGCTTATTTAGGTAGAGTACGAAAGGATGCTATCAAGTTACTAGCCGAGGAGCTGAATCTCAACGCAACGGATGAGAATTGCAAATTTGAGTAAATTAATTACAAGAAACCTAGATTATGGTTAGGACTTTGCAAAAAAATCAACTCGCAGTTGTAGTAAAAGATAGAAAAATTCTTGAACGACAAGAAATAGAAAAAGAGAATTAAAAGTTTGAACAAGAGAAAGAAAGGATTGATCGTGAATTTCAGATAATAATTGAATAACGATAACGTGAACGATAATAATTGGGATTATTACCTTCCTCATCTCATATTTAAATACAAAGAAGTGCCACATAGCACAAAGGGGGTCTCACCATATCAACTTGTTTATGGTCGCCTACCGAACGGCTCATTAAAACTAATGAAGGAGGTGAGGACAGGCAACAAGGGAATTCCCATAATTAGCTCACGGTCTATTGAAGAATATTTGGAAAACTTAAGTTAAAAAGTTAAACACACTCATAATCTGGCAAGAAAAAAAACTGAGACAGAACAAGCTGAATATGCAAGTAGTACAATCATAGATCTAGAAGCAAACGTGTGACAATTGGTGACCAAGTTTTAGTACTTATCCCGTCGTCGTCTCACAAGCTCCTACATACTGATGGGCCCCGCATCTATCGTAAAACTACCGAGACTACGTAAATCGAGAGTAAAAATGGAGGATGGAAGTGAAAGGGAGATCCATTTCAATAAATTACGATCGTATGTAGCAAGAGTTGAACAAATCGGCTAAATTTTTAACAAAGACAATGAAATAGGTGGTCTCTATCATGCGTCTATGGACACCGTAGAATCGGACGATAAGGAATTTCTGAACATATAAGGGAAAGTTCGACTGATTTGAGAATTTCTCAAAAGCATGAACATGTCTATCTCCTCTCCATATTTTCAGATGTGTTTAGTTCTATCCCAGGGCTTGCTAGGGTAAGAGAACTGTCAGTAAATTTAATGTCAGACTTTATTCCTAACTAACTTCTTCTATCATACTAGTGAGACTACAAGAAATAGATAAACAAATTAATGTTATTTCAATTAGGACTGATTGAACCTAGTGAAAGTGAATGGGCTCACCATATCGTGTGAATCTCTAAAAAGGTCAAAAGCGCAAGGCTCTGCTTAGATTATAAGCGTTTAAATAGTGTCAAAATCACAGTTGCATATCCAAAGCAGAATACAAGAGATTCTCTTTTTTAAATTGGCCAGGCCAGTTTCATTAGTGTATTAGACTTGAGGAAAGGATATTAGCAGATCTCAATGAAGAATGTGACCAAGCCTTTGACAGCATTTTTGACTCACTCGGGGCATTACCAATTTAGGGACATGCGTTTGGCATGACTGAGAGTATATTTCAGAAGTCCATGGACAAAGCTCTTTTCGCACATCGGATGCCGGTTATACATCTACGGCTTCGCTATCTATTTGACAACCTGGAAAGAACACCACTGTCATATCTCCGAGGTGTTTAATTCCTTGAAAGAAGTGAGACTAAAAGTGAACCTGAAAAAAGTGTGCCTTTGGCAGAAAATCTGTCAAGTTCTTAGACAACAAAGTTAATTCTGGGAGATATTCTCCTGATTCTGAAAAGGTGGAAACGATTTAAAAACTGAGTCGACTTACCACTAAAGGTGAGATCAGAAGTTTCTTGGGCCTTACGAGTTATTACCAGGATTATATCCAAATTATAACTCGTTATCGGGAAGTCTAATAACTAACTCGTTATTGTGAAGTCTAATAATTAACTCGTAATTGGGAAGTCTAATAACTCGTTATTCGTTATTTCCTTTTCACAGTTAGTGTTGCCGTTAACTAACTTCACTAAAAAGAACATTCCGAATGACACTCATTAGGAGTCGTCAGCTGAAAATTCTTTCATTAAACCCGAGGAGGAATTAGTAAATATGCCTTCCCTATATTCACCAGATTTAACTCGTCCCTTTTTAGACGCTTATTTAGCTCAGCATAACTACTAAATTGAAGATATGTCCATTGCTTTCTTGAGCAAACTTTTAACTGCGATCCAAAATAAGTGGTCCAAAATCGAGCAGGAAGGATTTTTGTGTATGTAGTTCTACGCAAATTTGGCATTTGCATCTTGGAATCTCAAATTCAGGTCATTTTAGATCATGATCCTTTGACATATCTTACAAATAGCGCTCTTCACAATGCCAAACTGACTAGATAGGCATTGGCCTTACAAAGATATAATGTTAAATTTTCTTATAGAAAGGTTAGTGGTTACGGCAATGCAGATACACTTTCTTAGAATTTTGGAGTATTTTTCTTTTCTTTATTACATATATTCACCAAAGGTTTTTTAATGAAGAATTAGTCATAAAATTGAATATGTTAAGTGTTTCTTTTATTGTTGTGTTTCTAGATATTTTTTTCTTGTTATTATCGTTAGTTTTGTAATGTTTGTATATTTATGCGCCTCAGAGGAGTTATATTATCTGGGGCTCTTCGCGAAATTATTTTTAATTATCATTTCTCTTTGAATTTTATTCATGTATTTTTTTAGTCTATTTTCAGACGCATCGTCTTCAGACAGATGCTATTCCGTTGGAGGGAGAAGTAAGATTCATCTACCTTACTGCTGTTACAGGCTGATCAACAGCCGTACAATAATTCCTTAAGGAATTTTAGAAATTAAGCTTAGCTGGGCATGAACAAAGCGAGCTAGGTTCTGGAGACAGAATTATATGAGACCTTTTTAAGTGTTGTGTGTAGTATTGTATGCGTCTCCGCTCCAATGTTAAATATATGTTAAAATTGTGTAAATAAATTATTTTCAGCCATGATTCCCTATTCACTGTGCCCAGTTTGTGAGAATATTTTATTTATTTTATTGTTTATTCAAACTTAATATAAATATGTCTGAATTTATTAACGTAGTTAATATACAATAAATAAAAGCTATTAATGAAAAACTACTGTTTCATGTGTATTTTGTGCTTGAAAAGTTTGTAAAATTAATTGAAAAAATCATTACAAAAATAGATCTTGCACACACAATTAATCATGTGCATATTGGTGTGTGTTATTATTGTATTATGGATTCTTTCAATCATGGTTTAAAAACAGTTTCTTCTTGTATTGTATATAATTTTCAAGAAATTTTCGGATACCTAAAAATATAAAATTTCCTAGTTATTTTTCAAAGATTAAAAAAAATTTCTACCCTCTAAAGTACGCTATAATAACATATGAACTTAAACTCTAGACATGTAAAAGATGATTCCTTGCACTAGATGGATTTCAAGTAAACCCATGCTTGGTCACCCCTTAAGCATACACACACCCTCGTCCCCCTTCCCCTCATTTCAGAATTCCGAGTGAAATTCTCAAACGAATAGAACCTGCATCATGAGTGTCCAATCAATCACACTTAACGAGACGGAGAAGGAATTTTACAATGATATCTAGTCGTCTTCGGCGTCCATCATACTTTTGTTGAACTCTCATCCAAAATATTTTATTAAACTGGTCGTCAAAGCTTGTGTATAGATTAAAACGCGTCTATATTTAAAAGAGATTCCTCATACAATAAGGCATCTGGTTTTTCTTCTTTAATGATATCCTGTTGAATGTATTCTGTATTCTGATGATGATTAGGTATGTGCCAAAAGTGGCGTTACATCGGTAAAATGCTCATAGTTAAAATAAAAAGTACGTTTTAAATATCCATCAAAGAACGAAACATTATTAAAGAAGCATTCATGTTCGTGTGTACTAGATACAAAAGAAGATAAAGATAACCAAAGAAAAAAACGTAGAAATTAAAGGAGCAATCATAAGAAGAATAAGTGGAGCAGTTAAAATGACTCAAGCTGAAAAGCCTACATATTATTCCACAGTATCAATATCGTTAAAATACAATTAGCAAATAATAAAATGTACTAAAAGTAGATAGTTTAAACTTTAAAAACTAAAAACTAAAATATAAATAAATAAAAGCAACGAGAAAATCCTAAATAAATAAACATAGGCAATAAGTATATGCATTGGTTAGTCAAAGGTAGAGTCCATAATCGGGAGCAAAAGGCTAGGTACCTTGTTTTGCATTTTTTTTTCTCTTATTCTCTCAAGAAGCTGTTCACTTTGAACGATGTTTGTCTTTATCTATGCATAATCTGAAATGTTTAGACTATGATAGTGCCCCATTTAAATTATGCAAAGTTAAAAAAACGCCTTAACACTAATGACTGTAAAAAAACTATTTAAATTTAAAAGTTCATACTGGAAATCAAGTTAGTTTTATAGTTTAAATGGAAATATATTACCATTAGTAAAAGCATACGCTCAAAATTTTAATTGATTTATAGCTATATTTAACTGTGAAAAATAAATTAAGCACTTATTAATCTGAAATGATTTCTATTCATTACGTCAAATCGGTGGAAACAGCCTCTCAACGATCTTCTCGCCTACTCTTTAATACATTTTTATGTCCTTTCATTATCGACATGCGGTTAATACAGTAATGTCAGAAAACCGACAGGGGTGTTTTTTTACCACCGATTAAAATAAAAACTTTATTCGGAACTACAACTCTAGTCATAAACTCACCTACTAAATTTCATTTATTTCTGTTATAGTGTTTTCCAATGATGATCCATATGCCTGTGAATGTACTGACCGATTGATTCTTTAAAAGTACGATTGAAAGTTTCATAAGAATATAATCGTTAGATTTTAAAATTGTGTTACCTCGTTTGTTACTATTTTCAGTGAGCACCGTTATTTGGTGGCAAAAGTATACAAACTTAATGACATTTCACTCTTGACAGATTTTATCCCAAAATGAATATATATCTACTTTTTAGATAATAAACTTATGTACCAAACTTTATCTATCTAATCCTTTCTTATCATAGTTATCGTACATGGAAAGCTAATATCGTAAATGGACAGATATATTTCCGAGTTCTTCTTCGAATTTCAGTTAAAATTTAACTTGCGTTCCAAATTAAGTCTGCTTACCAAATTTCTTCATTGGTGCTCAAAACCTTCTAGAATTTTTGTATTCATAGGAAGATGAACATACATTATTCTAAAAATGTATTTTTCAAATTTAGGAGTACTTGAAGTGCAGATCATCAGAAAAACTAATATTAAAATGCTTACTAGGAATTTTTGTTTTGTTTTTTTTTTAAAAGAAAAATGTTTCCAAAAAATAATAGCAAATTTAAAAAACAAAATCTTTTCCGCTTTTAAAATCAATGTTATTGAATGTTATTAATGCCTTGACTCCAAAGTTATAAATAACAATATCAAATAAAGAATGCAATTCATTTCGTTTTAAAAATATCTATTACTTTCTTCGCCGAATGCAAAGATTTACTGCATTGTACTTTTCACCGGGAACGATTTCCAAATTTATCTTCCCAATGCATCGTGCGTGAGTTGCATCTCTTGGCTGAAGCACCGCTTATAATATGTATGAGATATTTAATATTTTACGATCGCGTAAAATAGAGATTGACGATCAGGGATCATTATAATAAGTCGTAAAAGGAAAACGATCTCGATCATTGACGTTTAAGGATGAGTTATGGAAGAACATGCTCATCGACACTAATGCCAATAAAAGTTTGAGTTGTATTATGCAGCGAAAGCTCGGAAAATTCTCAATATCCAGAGCTCTAAAGCTCCCGCCGCCTATGCGGGATTTCAAAATAAATCTTCTTTCATTGCTAAGATAAATCGTAATTTATTGCTGGAGATATTCGATAGATTAATTTCACTACTTTGTGCTAAATCCTCTTGTATGAAAACGAGATTAGCGCTTTTATTAACTAAATGCTTAAATATAATACCGCAATGACCCATTGCTGTAGCGTTAAATTGATAAAACAGTGAAACTTTGAACTGTTGTTTGGAATAGTTTTATGGTATGCTTATTTTATTAGATTTGTTTAAGAATTTAAAATAATATAAATGTAAACTTGAACAAAATATTTTCTAGTTTGCCTTTGAGAATTGATTATATTTGTTTAATCAGTTGCCAAAATGAAATACAATTATTATTTAGTTAAAAAGTAATTTTCATTTGTATCATTTTTAAAAATCTTAATAAATAATATTTTAACACTCTTATTCATTTTCCATTTAGAATACAACGATGTAAACATTCGTATAATTGAGCTAACAGCCTAGAAACGTTGTGTTATAGAGAATTGACAGTACAAGCGCTAAATATAATACTTATTGCGACAAATAAAGTTTCAAAAAATAATATTAAAAAATATCTAGTTTTAATTATCATACAAATGATAAATTTTAAGAAAAATACTAAAAATTAAGAACGAGAAATCGACAATATAGGAATAAACTAAAATAAACGCACTATTAAGCACTTTATAAAAAGACTGTACTTACTTAATAAAATTAAAGCACTAAATGCGCTAATAGTAAATATTTCATACTTATTAAATAGATATATCGTTTAAAAGGTGAGCATTTAACTGATTTAAGTAAATACCATACTTATTTATATAATTATTTTAGATTTATAAATATTGTTATAATAAAAACTGAGATCGATGAACACTAATTTACATTACATTAACATTGTATTTTATTATTGCATTACAGTAATTTTTAAATAAATGACTTGTATTATAATTTTTATGCATCAGGAGCTTTTCTGATGTTTGCAAAATTTCATAATCGATAAGTTTTTATTTGGGACATAGGTATCTTATTTGTTCCATCTTTTATGTTTTTGATCTACGTTGATATGCCTAAATAAGAAAAAAAAGTTCCCATTTAAGGTCTTTTTCAACAACAGATAATTTATATCTAATAAATAGACTGGTAACATCAAATCTTTTTTAGCATAGGGAAGTTTAAAAAATTTAATTGATTTCATTCATAAATATATTTGGTGAATGGCAGGCAATTATTTTATAAGCAAATATTCAAAGAATTTTCGAGCCAAAATAGTAAATATATTGAATAATGAGATACTGACATCTAATTTCATTATTTTAAACAATGCGTCATTGGTTTTAAATAAGTACCTTATTTAACTATTCAGGATAATAATAAACTATGATAAAAAACCTTCATAAACTATTCAAGGATTTTTAAATAAAATAATATTAAGCAAAAAATCATCGTGCTTTCTTCAAAATTTAATGAAATTTATTATAATTTTTAATGAATAGGCAACTGCATACACCCATTTATAATATATTTTTGATTTAATTTATCCATCAGAAATAAGAAATTATAATTCCAGAAATCATCTGATTAGCGATTTCATTCTTGTGAATTCATCTAAGTAAAATGATCAAATAATGTTTTTCTAATTTTATAACTTTTAAGAAAAAGTTGCAAGGTACGAATTTCAGGTAAAGTCATGTATTCCAATTGCTCGAATATAATGATATGTATTTTGAGACAAATCATAAATATTTTTCTAGTAAGTGTTTAAAAAAAAAGTAAAGAGTGAATATTAAATGCTTATAGTAAGAAATTAATACATATACTTGATGGAACCTTGTTATATTTAAAAGCTTTTTCTTCTAAAATCACGATATGTTTTTGTAAATAAGTTTTGCTTAATTAGAGACTTTGTAATACGATATTCAAAAGTATTATACCGATAGATGCAATTTATTCAGAGAACTATTTATAAACATTATTTCTTAAATTACTTCTCCAAACTTTTAAAATTTCAACTATATTTATGCGTATTTTGCCACAAATGTGAGTAAATATTTCTCTAGTAACCGTTATAATAAGACAGTATTACCTATGTTTGATGGAGTTTTTTTTTTATATTTGAAAACTATTTATATTGAATTCACGATACGTTTAAGTAAACAACCTTTTCTAAGTTACATATTTATTGATGCGATACTAAAAAAAAATTGATACCAATATCAGATGCGATTTATATTCCGAGAATTATTCATAAACAACACTTTTTAAATTTCTTCTCCGGAATTTTTAAAACTTTAAATAGCATATCTATAAAAATATCACCCTGTTTATCGTTGGAACTAGAAATAAGACAAGCTAAATGATTCAGCATAGCATGTTGAATAATGCATCCTTAAAACATGAATGCTGCAACAAGTAGAAGATTTAATATTTATAGTCTATTCTAAAGGCTGCCTGATATTACAGTTCACCTTAAAATGAAGAGATCCCTTCACACATGACATATCAGAATCCAATTTCTAAGAGAGCGAAAAAAAATTGAAACTCCTAAGGGCTAATGCTGTTTTAGCCTTAAAGCTAAAATAAATATATTCTCTCCCCCTGAAAAAAATCTCCAAACAAGACAGGGGTGAAAATAGGAAAGGCAAAGGATTAGAAAGTAGAAATTGATGAATCGGTGTTGGGGGAGTTCCACACCTGTCGCCTCAGTGGTCGGCTAGGTAAACATTTCCCATCTTGGAAGTGATCGTTCGTAATATTTATAAGATTTTTTTGTTAGTATTTTGATTTAGTTTATCTTCGGCGTTCTGGAAGACATAACATAACTCATCTCCTGGATTTTTCCGAGCTGAAGAGGTATCACGCAACATAAGCGTCAGAAAAAAGGAATTGAATATGAAGCAAACAGTTTTTCTTGAGTCGGGATAAAAAGAATAAATGTTGTTGATTTGGCTACAATATTAGATTGGTTTTCTTGAAAAAGTAGTCTTATCGAAACAAAGTCATTAAAGGAGAGTAAATATTTTGAAGCAAAAATTAAATATGTGACAGTGTATGGTTATTATTTATAATCTAATTATTAGAATTTTTTATACTAATTATATAACGAGAAGATAAAAATAAACATTTTAGATGTAGCAAATAAATCATATATTTCATTATTTTTCAGAGAAAGAGGAATCACGCAACAAAATCGTATGAAAAAATCAAATAAATGTGCTGGTTCACTTTTTTTAAAAAAAAAATGACGTGCTTGAAATTTATTTCCTTTTTTAAGATTGTCCATAATTTAAAATTGTCGCCATAGAAACTTTATTTTTTTATTAAAACAAAAGAAATCTTCAAAATGTGTCACTACAATTAAACAAACGTTGTTTTATGACTCAAAAACTTTTTTAATCCTTCAAAAATTGTAGGAATGATTTATAAAGTTACTGATTCTACTTCAAGTATTGAAAAATAATAACATATATTTTTATTTTATTTTATGGAAATAAAAATATTATATTTATATTTAAAAAATCATCTGAAACCGGGAGTCACCACAGAAACGAGGAAGAGAAGTTACCATTTTGTTGGAAGGTTTTCACCCTCTTGCTGAATATAGAAATATTTAGTGCTTCCTAACGATAACGGGCATGCCTATCACGGGAAGAGTTGTACAATGGCCGTTGAAGGCCCTTGTAACTGAAACATAGTTCCCGTCAATGTTACTGTCTCGGAAGTATGACCAATCTATTTTAATCCGAATGGTTTAATCAGGTGGAATGGCGTAAGTGGGGTTATAAAAAAAAATAACCATTTTATTCTTCATATACCTATATTTTTATACCTGGAAAAGTAAAATGATTCTAAGCTATCTTTTTTTTTTCGTATTGCAAAATTTACGGTATTCAAAATTTCTTTCTAAGATTACTTTTAAAATTATTCCTTTGAAAACTTTCCTCTTAAAGTAAAGTAATATTATTCAAATTCAAAACAAATATAATATTCTAGCCCCATTTTTATAAAAAAATATAATTACACGTATACTGGTGAATATTAAGTAAAAAATATAGTGTTAAAAGTATTTGTGTTCATTCCATCAATACAAAAACTTAACGCATGTACAATCATGATAATTTATTTTCTTATATGCCTCTTTTTATGCAGGGAATAATTTTATTCACAGAGAAATCGTTAATAGAATAGCAACAAATAGTATATTTATATGATTCATTATTCAATATTCTCGAGAATATGCGTAATTACTTATATCCTCATGAATACTGAATAAAAAACTGCTATCTTTAAAATATTCATGATCATTCAATAAGAGCAAAAACTTGATATAAGCAAAATTATGATAACTGAATTTCTTATTAGCTCTCTTTATGAGCAAAATTGTATTATTCTCTTAGAAATTGTAAGTACAACTCAATAAATATATATTTATACGAACACATTACTCAGTATACGTGTGATTGTCTTAAAATTAATACAATTATGTACATTCTCAAGAATATTGAATAAAAATGTAATGCTAAAGGTAGTTGTGTTCATTTTCCATAAGTACAGAAAAGCGTATATACAATTATGATATCTTTAGTGAGTGAATTTTTATGTGGAATTGTATTATTCATAGAAAAATTGTAAGTGGAATATCAATAAATAATATATCTATATGAACTCATATTTCAGTATTCATGAGAATATGCACTTTGTAATTATGCCAGTTTTCATGAATATTGAATAAAAATTGTAACTCTAATGCGTCGAATGTAAATGCAACTATTTGTGTTCATTTCATAAGTAAAGAAACTTAATGTATGCACAATTATGATAACTTAATTAGTTGTATGTCCCTCTTTCTGCAGAAGTGTTTTTTCGATGAGTAATCATACTTAGTGCATGAATAAATAATATACTTATTTGAACTTATTTTCATCTGGATTATTGATAAGTGATTTAAATTGAAATTCTATAGAATTTTAACATTAAAGTAAAATCAATATCTTATAACATCAAAACAATCCTAACCGGGACAAAACTAGATAAATGATTCTTAAAGAAGATACAGCGAATATTCACTCAACTGTAAATTCATTAAAAAACAGATTTCCAATCTCATTCAGGCACAATTCAAGTTATATTCGAATAATAGCTCTGTTCCACTACCGCAATCATGTCACCGGACCTCAACATTTTCTAAAGGAAATTTGCTCTAGTTTACAAAATCTTGAACATTGCTTTAATCTTTGATAACAATACTGGGGACGGAGAACTTCTCTTGTGAAGAACATAATTGGAGGTGGGTGGGTACCATTAATTTACTCGAACAATGAGCCCAGCAAACTGTAGAAAACTTCAAGTTCTGTCTCATTAACAAAGCACAACTTGATAATGCAGAGTATAATGAACAGAAATGCTCTCCTGAATACAAATACGGAGGATGTACAAAGTGTCAGAAAGTATCAGGAGTGTTTACGGTACAAATGGTGTAAGTGTTTTATTGTGAGTGTCATGCATTTTTGGATCGTCGATTAAAATCACAATAAATGTGTCTTGGTTCAGAATCTAGAAGAATTGTTTAGATTAAAATGCTGGCAATCTAATTTCAAAGTAATGCGGAATGATCTCTTGAATTCGAAATCATAATAGTTTATTATGTTTGTTGCTTCAAGCATATAAAGAAAGAAGTGACTTAGTTGTTTCATAAGTGTACGCATATCTAAAGTTCGGAATACGTGAGGGTACTTTAATTAGAAACAAATTATTTGAAACTATCACGGAAGTTTAATGCGTTTTAACGGTGGTGATTTTTTGACTTAATAGTAAATATATTGTAACAGTAGAGAAAAAAGTTTTTAAATGTATCTCCATTTCTGTAGATTGTTTCAGAATCTGTTGATTATCATGAAGCTCCTAACCATTCTTAAGTGATAGTAACTGGTGAAAAAGGTATTTTTTAATATCAAATGTAAGAAATATTGATAATGTATCAAGTATGATAAAAAAAAATTGTAAAATATTAAGAGGGAACTCAAATTTTATCTAACTTTATTAAAACTATTTATTTTAAGACAAAAATGGAAAAAAGTTACGATATATTCTACATATTTCTAAACTTCAATTCAACATTTATCTGAACAGTATGTATTCATTCAAATCATTTATATTAATTATCTTAAAATGAAACTCATGTGCGATTTTCTCTATAGAATAAAAACCTAAATTAAAAACTCATTTTTGAAGAAAAACATAGTAGCCTTAAGTAAACCCAAGATTTATAATAAAAAGTCCTTCTTAAATTTATAGGATAGAATGCCCTGAATGTTCGAGCCTATTGGCCTATTTTTAAGATTACTTTTCGATTGATAACTATGTAAATTCACACTTTTGTTGCAAATGCTGCTCTTGAATGTTGCTTAATTTTGCATTCATTGTGTGTGTGTGTGTGTTTTTAATTCTCGAAATTTCCTATAACAATATTTTAAATATTTATTTAAAAAACCTTCCATGGTGATGATAGGTACAATATGGTTTTTTACTTTGGCTAGAAAATGATGCACTTTTAACCTGAATATATATTGATGACAAAAAAAAATGCCTTTTCATTTACATAAAGGATTAGATACTAATTTTAGATTAAATTTTGTTATATGCACTTCGTGAATGGTTGTTTGAGCTATTTACAACAGTTCGTATTTTTAAAGATTCGTTCATATTCATTATACTACTGCTTATTGAATGAATACTTTACTGACCTTAAGGATTTGAGATAAAAATTATCACTATATTCCTAATTGAGCAATTTTTATTGAAGCAGCATAACTCTTTTTGAATCTTATTATGTGAGAATGGGTGGGGGATATTTTAGTTTCGTCATTTGATTTTAATGCATATCAAACTAGTTTTTCAGAAATATCTGAATTGTTATTCATTGAACTTTTTCTCTGTCTTAATTTTTTTCATATTTTTCGAAAAGCCTTATTAAGGGAAGAATTTCCCTTTCAGAGGAAAACATTGGAAAGCTCGGTATTATATTTAAATTGATAGGACTTAAGTCAGATTCTGTGCTGATGAATCAGAATGAGATCTTGATGATTCATCTACCAGACAATTATAGATGAATGCAAAATATTTAGCAATTTTTCATTTTATCAAAGAGAATAATACCAGAAACATTTAGTTTTTTCAAGATTTATTTGGAATCATCGCTTTATTAAGCCAATTTTACTTCATCATATATGCCAAAATACTTATCTCTATTATTTGCTGTTAATATCCACTTGATTATTTCTCAGTTTTGAAAGCGCCAAGTATCCGGATAATACGTCTACATTGAATTACTGTTATGAAAAAGAAATATCACAGTACAGTAAACTCTCGCTACAACGATACCCGATACAACAATAACTCCCTCTACTACAATAATGTTTTGTGGTCCCGGTGATTTTGCATATAAACTAATGTTAATCTCCCCTCAATACTGCGATATTCTCTAGAACAATAAACCTCTGTAAAACGATTTTTTCAATCTAAATTTCAGTATTATTTTCTCCCTTTATAATAATATTTTGATTTTCAAATGCTTTTTTTTTTCGTTTTCTTTTGTTATTTTTTCCGTCTATTAAGACTCATTGTGGATATTGTGGAAGTTCGTAGGAAGTAACAGAAAAAAACAATTCGGAATTGCTGGAAAAAGGCTGGTCTTTGTGTTATGGAAGATAAGAAATCTGATAATGATGAAAATTTCATAGAGAATGATCTCTCAGATGATCAAGAATGTGTTTTGCACATCAAAAAATCCGTATCCCAACTTGAAGAAACAAGCGATAAAAAGTTTGGAATGAGTATAGAAGACTATTTAACAGCAGATGATGATCTTATGGTTTTCACAGGAGTTACTGATGAAGATATTCTCTCTGAAATTATTTATGAGATAGGAAACAATGATGATGATGATGATACAGGTCCATCGCAATCCTTATTGTCATCCCAAGAAGCTCTTCAATCTGTGAATTCTCTACGGACATTTTTAGTATTTACAAATTAATTTCTTCTAAATATAGACTTAAAAGTAGTGTTTTATGCACCTTAAACTAATAATAATAATAAAAAAAACTCTTATTAAATGCTCAAAATATGTGGACCCTCGATATAACAATATGCCTCTCTACAACAATATATTTATTTGGTCCCTAAAATATTGTTGTAACGAGGTTTCACTGTATACATAGAATACTTTTGGTGTGTTAGCAGTAACAAGAAATGTTATACGCATGTTTCATGTTCTTAAGAAGGTACATGGCATGTTTTCAGCATATGATCGATAAAGTGCCTGAAAAAAATGTAATATGGTAAAGCAATCTAAATATCAAAACGTATTCTGAAAGTCAAAAATATCTCATATGGCAATAAATATAAATGAAAAAAATAATAAAAATATTAAAGAATTAGGATTTAGATATTGTACAATGTCGTATAGCTAATAATAGAAGGAAACATAAAAATATCTTAATTTAAAAATCTAAACTATTTAAATGTATTAACCTTTCATGAATAATTTGTTACTACATACAGAAGTGAAAAGCAAAAGAAAAAATATCTTTTTTGATCACCCAAAACATATTTACCTTCTGTTTTTAGGATTGGAACGGAAACTGTTCATTCGGAATACCGGAATTCATATGATCAAGGTTCAAATGGAGACACATAGTACATAGTAAATATAGAAATAAATTTAATTCCCTACAATTTGAGAAAATATTTTCTTGACTTCTTCTAAACAAGAAATATAATACCTCTAAATTGAAAACAGCTCTGGTGCTGCTTTACAACGGGGCTTTAATATAACTAAACATAAACAAACCTCTAAATTGGTCAATGAATCAGAGTATGCACAAAATGAAATGAAAATTAGTTCGTTTATAATATATATACAATTATAACATTTCTTAAATGAATAAAAAATGCAGTGGGAAAAAGATAATGTTTCTAATACTTGCTTTTGTTAATTAAATAAATAAATATTTTTATTCATAAAAGCAAATGTTTTAGAAAAAGGATATTACATTAATTTAAGTAATTGGAATTATTTTTTTGCAACACACATTAAGCAATTACCTCCAATTGCTAATACCAGTTAATATGCTAAAAGCACAAGTGGTAAACGGGAATAATATTCTTCTTAGCAAATATTTTCTCAAACCTTTTTTTTTACTATGATGTGAGTTTATCCGGTTTTGAAAAAATTTATTAAAATGTTGAACATTCATTTTACACAAAATTGTGAGAAAAAAATCAACACTATTAATCTGTGTCACTCTCTTCCTTTTCAACAATGACGATAAAAAATAGGTATCAGGTGCGAGAGCCAGGAAGAAAAGAGAACACCAGCTAGATCCAGCTGCTTTTTTATCGTTTGACCTCGATGCGTTTGATCATTTAGCAGATTAATATAGCAGCATAGACTAATTCTTCACGATGATTCTTTTGGATCCTGGATTTATCTACAACAATAGCGCCAAATACCTATCAATTGTTTCCTTGAGAAAAATACTGCAGTTTCTTCACATCACCAAAACAGAAATTTCTTGCGAAATTTCCAAACGTTCCTCACTTTATATTAAATTTTATTAAGCGCAATTGATAATATTTTTAATAAAATATTTTACATATAAAATGTATAAAATTTTTTTTTTAATTTTTTGAATTAATGTTTATGTTTTAACTCTGGTGAAACACAAACGATTATTGCTATCATAGTTGTTTTGTTTCTATAAATTCAGTGTTATTAAAGGCACTTGATTGTATTAAGGTCAGCTTTTTCAAATTTCACGCTATAAAAAATTATGAATTTATTAGTAGGTGTTTTAAATTAATCTCATAATAAATTTTTCATGGGCAAAAAGAAAATAATAATTATAATAAATTTATATTAATAATTATAATAATCTATAGCATTCGTTAATTCTAATATGCAAGTATTGCCTCATTCCACATATGAATCTAAAAGAGGCAACAAAGTTGTTATCAAATACTTGAAATAAAATAATTTCAAAATATCCTTGTTTATATTTATCGGCTATCAGGTGAACAAAATAAGATTATTCTTTTCTTATTCAGTATATTTGCAAAAAGTGCTCATTTCTGATCCCATGTACATTTTAATAATCTAAGATTATTCGTTTTTTTTAAAAAAAAAGTTGTTAATTTCTATGAGACTAAATACCATACTCCCTTACTGAATACCTAACTATCTAATAATAACTTCTTGAATACATAACTACCAAATAAAAACTAATTGGATACCTATATACTTGTTAATATTGGGTATCTACCTACCTAGCAATGCTTTAATATATATTGTTTCCCAGCGAATTATATATTAAACATGAAAAACATATGCTATCAAAATTTTCCTTCCTGTGTATTGACATAGAAAAAGAACAATTCCATTTTTTTTTTAATTCAAATCTTTAAAAAAATCGTATTTATGGAAAAGAATTGATATCTTTCAGGTAACGTGTGATTTTAGAATCTTATATATAGCATCGTATTAAAGTCTCGGAGATATGAAGAGGTAAAAATTCAGGACCTGAATATACCATAGAAGAGAAGGGTTGGAGGGTCCAATTCCCATTAAATACGATGGGCTAAAGATATACCGTTGGTATGGTACAAAAGTCTGGAGAAAGGGAAGTTAGGCAGAGATCGTTACATTTCATTTGACCACTATTCAAAATTAGCTTTAAATAGAGAAAGTTAGTCAGAAAATAAAACACTCTAGGAGTTTTAAAGCGGACGTTATTATTAAAAAAATCTTAATAATGGTCTGAAAGAAAAGTGCTGTTTTCTGTTTTACTATCGAATAAATTCAGAGAAAAATACTGAGATGAAAATACAAAAATTTTCATTATTTTTATGCATATGAGCTAATATTTCACAAATAAAAATAAAATTTGAATTATCAGTGAATTTAACATACCACCGTAAATCTTTGAAGTCTACATATTTAATATTGCTAACAGAATCTTTCAAATATAATTTTCTAAAATTAATGCAGATACCTCAAAAAAATGTCTATACGGATACTTTCATTTAATTTAGATTCATTCATGTGTTTGCAAATATTCACATTTTTAAATTTCCACTAGCCGCCTTGGGATCAACTGGTTATCTGGCTTTATCGTTTATTATTTATTTCAATAAAATCTCTCAAATATTACTTCATTCATTGGATTTTTCCAAACCATATTGTGTCATTACTTGAATAAAAGACTGTTAAGAAGTATTATCATGCATTTTTGATATTTTAATAAATACTCATGAAATATTTCAGCAGCCTAATATTATATATTTTTCAAAATTTAGAATAATTTCTGCAATAGTAAATCTACTAAGAACAATGAATATTGATAATATTATTTAATTATGTTTTATTGATATCAGTGCATATCCAAGAAGTCAGTTATAATGCATCATCCATCAGATGATCAAAAAATTGCCAATATGTTGGCATTAAATACCAATACCAATGGTAAATTATTTATACTGTAATAAAATAATGGCTAAGATGTAATTCTCAGTAATAATGTTTTTTAGACGTTTATCTAATTTATTTTATTGAATCTGATGTACATTTAATTTTTATAACAATTATTACAATTTTAAAAACGTTTTCACAACATTGGCCTGATATTTGAAATAGCAGAAATAAATTCAACGAAGAATGTACTTTTATTCATCGAGAAAAGCATTTGAAAAGTACAACAACAAAATAATAATGTTCTACTCTCTATTCAAAATACGTCTGCTATTGTTACACCCCTAAACCCAAGGCACATGGGCGTTTTTAGGCACACATATTTTACCTACTGTATTTTAGAATATACTGAACTACGGCATTTTTAGTAATTTTCATATATACTCTGTTTTACTCAAATCTGCCTCTGCCCATTCATTGATATAAACTATGCAAACAACCAGTTTTCTAAGATTATAAATTCATTACATGTTTTAGTTATAAGCTTGAGTTTATTACATTACTATTTTCAAGGAAAAAGTAACTCGCATTTGGATTGCTGAGTGTCAGCATAAGTTTATTTCTTCTATATTTTAGAACATGCAGAACATCAACATTCTTTTAGTAATTAAAAAATACTATTTATTTTGCATAAATCTGGGTTTTTTCACTTCTTATATAAACCATGTAAACATTCAGTTTTCTAAGGTTAAAAATCAGTTACATTCTTGAATTTATAAACTCATTAATAATTTTTGGGAAAAAATAGCTCGCTTGCATGAAAACAATACTATTGAAAATATATTCATACTTATATTCTAATTATATAAAATGCATTCCTTAAAATTAAATTTGATTTTTCAAAGCCCCCAGAATTATTTAAACTGAAATAATTTTTCGGATTAGTTAAATTTCACATATTAATAAAATTTAACAAAATGTTCACATTTAACAATTAACATATATCTGGATACATATCTTATGAAATTGTTAGAAAAATGTAGCTTTAAAATCATTAGTAAACATTCATATGTAATTTAAAAATAAGTTAATACTCCACTAACAAATCTCTACTATCAGTTCCTATTTAAAACGTATCACTCAAAATGCCATTTAAATGTTATGCTTTAATTAAGTTTAAAAAAATGATTAAATTTAACATTCACCAAATATCTGGCTGGATATTTCAGGAAACTGCAAGAAAAATATTACTTTGATCTCAGAAGTAAACAAACATATGCAATTTAAAAATAATGTTATTTCTCCACAAACAAATTTCTACTATCAATTTCCATTTCAAACATATCACTCAAAATGCCATTTAAAACAAAATTAAGAAACCTATCTTAAATTCTTTTAATGGTAAGCTATCAAAAATCAGTTTCAACGCTAAGGAGAACCGAATTTCAATCGCAAAAAAATCTTTACACCTCAAACTTAAACTTTCATTAAATCGCGGGGCTATCTGGATGGAAAACAAAAGAGGAAGAAGAAGAACACGAATGAAAATTATGCAAAGTGGCATCAATCATGCGTATTAAACTGCCGACAGCGTTTTAATGCATTAACGATTGTCTGTAGCCCTGCGTCTCGATGCGGCCTCCCGTGTAATTTCATTGGAAACGGAGGAAAACTAACAATGAGCTAATTTATGTTCCCGAGTTTCCTAAACTCTTCAGCAAAGAAAACTGCGCTCTGCCATTAAGAACACATTTTCGGGCCTTTTCGGAGCGATGAATACATAACTGAATATTAACGTTATTTGCTTAAAAAGAAGGAATAGGCGCCCGCCTCTGCCACGTATGGTAAAGCAATTGCTGTCAGAGGCAGGGGACCATTTATCAAACGTAATGTTTCCCCTTTCAAATAAATTTGAACTCTTAATGCTTATTCGATCATCAATAAGACAGTGCAAATCGTCTGAGGAGACAGACGAGACAATTTGTTCCTGGTTATATTTATGTGGAAAGAAAGAGAACGCAAAACGGTCAGAACTTGCTGAATGGACTTAGGGTTGCGCAAAAGACATATGGCTCTAAATATATTTCCGTTTATTGCGTTTCTGTGGAAGTTATTATGGTCGTTGCACTTAGTTCACAATTTCCTGGAAGTTCTAAGGCATAGTGAAGTAAATTTGGAAAAGGTCGCATTCAAACACGATATAAAGAATTTTATATAAATATTAACACTAGGTTTATCATAAATTGGCATTTTGTACACGTGCATGGAAAAGTTATGTTTGAATAGCGAGTCTTTTGATGGCTATTTAAATTATATTCTTTTTATTGTAATCGTAAGCATTTCACCGGTGTAACGCCACTTTGGGCACACACCTAATCATCATCAGAATATATCAGGATAAGTTGACATATACCCATTTCTATCAAATGGGTTAAAATGATCCTCCTTATTACCTTAATTTATCTGGAAAAATATGAATTGAGCTATCCCTTATGAAGTTAAATTAGCAAACACTTTCAAGCTTTTAATATATTTTTGGAGGAATGGTGTTATGAAAATGCAGTTAAATTGAGTTTATTTATCAAAAAGATGTTTATTCTCTAATTAAGGTCTTCAAGACCAACTGTTCTTTTGCTAAAACATTGAATCATACGTATTTTCACGAACAACCTATAATAGTCACTATCTGACTGACTTTTGGCTTGCTTCTTATACACATATTTTATTAACACACACTTATTTCTATATTTATACTATAGCTATGTGCGTTTCTATTTAGCCTTTACGTATTTAAATAAACATATCACATCAGCATATATCCGAATGGTCAAAATTACCCTTTCAGTAAAATTAGGTATACTACAAATAATCCTTGAAACGTAAAAAATTAAAAAAGATAGGATTTCAGATTATATGTCTTATAAATGTAAGCAAAAATTTATTAAATAATTATTCTCACAAAAGTATTTGTAGACCTAATGTTATACAATATAGGATAAAGTAGCAGTATGGTATCATTTATTATTAGTATAGGCAAAATGCAATAAAAATATTTTTTGACAAGCCGCTTTTGGCAACAATTTGTTTTGCCAAAAGCAGTATTATTTAATTTTTTTTTATATTCATATAACTCATTCTGATATAGAAGCCTTAAGATATTATTTTTTTACTATATATGCCTATCTTTCTCTCAGATACGTATATTTTTAAATCTAAATTTGAAGTGGAAGAGATAAAACATTTTTGCTGAGGCGAAACCCACTTTTGAAAAAGATCATTACAGAAAATCGAATCCTTCAGCATTGTAATCTCCTGTGTACAGCATACTTTTTTGTTGGAAATCTGAGCAGTATTTCAAAGAACTATTTAATAAAAATTTATGTGGCACACTTGCAATAGACAAGTTAGCTGAGGAAGTCAGCGATTTTAAGCCAAGGACGCGTTTCTTGTTTTAGAAATGACAACTAATAACAAGGCTACTACAAGGCCTTAGCTACTCAGAGATTGCATTCACTTACACAACTCCTTTTTACAGAAGGGCGCATTCACATATCTCACAGATATAGCAGAGGACGTATAACCATGCCCTAACCGGGACTCATACCCGGGACGTACAGATCATTGGGAAGACGTGCTACCCATACGCCAGGAAGCCGGCAACTAGCCTTGTGAATAACAATTTATTTTATTTTAATCAATAAATGTATTCCTGATTATGAAGTCTAAAATTTATGCAGTTTTTCAATCCTAAAATCAAATCAATCAAATTCAGTAAAATAGTCATGACGATAAAATCAATGTTCGGTTATCACGCTTGACAGAATTATGAAGCTTTCAATATTATTATTTTAGAGCAATCAATAATTTCCTTAATTTAGAAACAGATATAATATTAGTTTATTTACCAAGCTCTATTTGGAGTATTTTCTACATAAATGTAGATGGAAAGCTCAAACATCGGTCTCTCTTCTATAATAAGACACTATATATATGCTGAATGCTTCTAAACAAACATGTTATTGCTGCTTAATTTTGACAACAATTCTCTGCTTTGAAAAAATTTGGAGTACAATTTAAATTATTCCTCTCCATATGAAGTATGGAATTCCACTCTGCATAAGTATTGATGTTTGACAATTATATATTTATTAATAAATTATTTTAACTCATTTTTGCGTTGCAATTACATATCCTCAAGATAGAAGTGGATAGTAAAGAATCCATCAAACGTTTATTAAGATTAATACTATAGTTCTACTATTTTCTACCATTATTTTTTAACAGTGTTAACTTTTTTTGTATGCTGTAGATAATGGAAACTCAAAATAGCGTTTTAAAATTCCATTCATTTTTTAAATAACAACAAAATTTTCCTTTTAGTTATTACACACATTTATAGGGCATTGCTTATTATATTTCAAAATTAAACCCTTGGCAGAAAAAAAACTATTCATTAAAATTATTTCTAAAAATTATAAATTATTAATTAAAATTTTGAATTATTCATTAAAATTATAAATAATATTTCTACTATTTCATGCCATTTTTCTTTACATTTTTAAATAAGGCCTTTTTTTTGTATGAAGCACATAATGAAAACTCAAAATATTGTTTTTAAATTCCATTCTTTTTTTTAAATAACAACAAATTTTTCTTTTTAATTATACATGCATGAAATTTTTATAACAATTCAGAATGCAACCATTAAGAAAGAAAACTATTTATTAATATTTTTAATATGGTTCCACTATTTCTGACCATTCTTCTTTTATATTGTTAAAAATGTTTTCTTTTTCTTATAAGATGCAAATAATGAAATCTCCAAATATTGCTTTTTAAATAACTACAATTTTTCCCTTCATTTATTACATACATTTATGTGACATTCTTTATAACAATTCAAAATGGAACCATCAAAAAAAAAATCTATTCATTAACTTGCAAGTCTCAGAAGCAGTAAAAGGGGCCGAAAGCAGAGATTAAAGAAGTAGAACATTTTCTTCTCTTCCCTCTGACATGGTCGTTAAATTGTGTTCTTCCTCTGGAGATGTGGAAACTGGAATGGCGTAAAAGTTTTCCAAGAAAGTGGAAATCCGAAGGAAATGAAGTCTCAAAGCAAATAGTTCTCGGATGTTATAGATTTTGCCTTGCATTGTCGAGACGGAAAATGAAGATGGAAATGTGTTATATAGAGACGGATATATATATTTCGAAAAGTATCAATTTGGTGACATTTTCTATTCAGATTATATATTCTCTCTGCTATTACGAGCAGCATACATTTCTTCAACATCTGAGAATGTTTTGGGTATGGTATATTTTGAAAAACAATGAAAATATTTTAAATAGTTTTGTCTATATCATAAATTCAAGATTAAAAAATCCCAATAGGATGGGTTATTTTCAAATCACCTTCCGTAAGAATTATGCCAATGCACTCGAAATATCATTGTATAATTATTAATAAATTAGTCTATATGATTAATTTTTAATGATAAGTACAGTAATGCATATAAAATTTGGAATATAGCAATTGCATTTCTCCTTATTCTCTTTTGTAAAATAGATTGTGATACCTTATTAGGTACACATACCATAATGCTTTGTATTTGTAATTAAAATGAAATGAGATGCTGTTCTGTTAAAGTGTGAGCATTAATTTCGTCTTGTTTTCGTGGTTGGTATTTGCTTTGTGCGAAATGTGATATTTAAAGGAATGTTTAAGGGATAAAGGAATAAATTAAATTTAAAGGAATAAAGGAACTGCATGGATCATAATGATACTGAATCCACCACAGAAGTGATTTCTCATCGATTATGATCTGTTTTTCACAAACTTAAAAAATATACATATGAAGTTTATCATTTATAAATTGTTAGTCACAGTATTGTGTATTGTATCATTTGTTTCTTAGTATAATGATTTGGTTCAATTTCTTCGTGTCGATTCAGTACCATATATAGAAACATTTATTCATAATTCAGTTTTATATTCAGTAAATCTTTATTTAAATGTTTTTAGTATAATTGATTATTTTGCATAAAATTCTGCAGCAATTTTCATATCAGTGTTATTGCTAATGAATATGAGAAATTTTAATTCAGTCAATAAAAGAAACAAACTGATCATTTATTAGCAATGACTACATTTTGAACGCTTGTGTCCTGGCCTAGGGTAGTGCGCCTTCTTCTTGATTTGGGCATCCCGGGTTAGAGTTCTGGTTCAAACATTATTGTTATTTACCCTGTGTTCTATCTGCGAGATATGTAAAAGAGCTCTCTAAAAAAAGGGTTTGCGCAAGTGGTTGTGTGAGTGCCATCTTCTTATGAACTATTATTTAAGACTTCTGCTCCCACTTGCTAATGGTTCTTTACCCTCAGTAGTTACTGCAGAAATTTGGCTTAAAGCCTCTGACTTCGTCAATGGATTTATCTATGATAAATACCATAAGAAAAAAATTTTGAATACTACACATAAAAGCTATTAAGAGTACGATTTTGTACATGAGGCACATAATCAAGAATTTTTATGTACTGTATGGCCAAAAATGGCTCTTGCGCCAAAAAACCACACAAAAACAAACCAAACAGGTGTCGTACTCGTCATCAGACCGCGATTCAAAAGTATGAGGTCAGTCCTAAAATAGCTTTAGTGTTGCTTTATAGCAGGATATTAATATAATCAAATCAAATGTAGTATGAGGCAAGTTTAGTACCTCTAAACCAACAGTGTAGAGAGCAAACATTTTCTTTTTCATTAGTTTTAGAAACAGAAATAGAGATGATTAACCTGTTCTTATTACTTAAGTAGAATATAAATGCCCAAATTCATGAAATATTACTGTCTAGAAAGTTTTGTCAGACTTTTTCAACTATTATTGATGCCATCTAAAATATATGATGAATGATTTCTTATCTAATCAGTTAAGTTAATGGCTTAGAAGTTCCCAAAAGAATATTTTCAAGACAAGATGTCACATATGAAATATTACCATTTATGAAATATTAGTATATATTCCATTTAGTTTCATATTATTTTGGGTAAAAGCGATTTCGTTTTCTACCAATTTGATTTATAGAAAAGATTTGAAATTTACTGGAGATTTTAGTTTAGTTTAGTTAGTTTGAATCCTCGTTTCAAGCAACGCCATGCATAGCTTGGGACAAACATTTGAAATTTGAAACACGGTCAGATTAAATGAAATACATAATTAATTATATTTCGTCTAATCTCAGTAATTATTAATTTAATAATTTTAATAGAGATTTTAGAATATTAGAAAATATGTTGTAGTTTCGAAGATTGTATTTAGGTTTTATTTTTTCGAAATTTCGCATTTAAATGAAAACTTTATATTTTTCTATTTAAACGCAAATGCTTTATAATTGGTTTTTTATTAATGAATTGTTAACTAATTTTCTTCTACTTTTTCTTCACTCACACCATATAAATAAATAATAACTGAAATTATAGACATTTTTATAAAAAAAATTTTAAATAAAATAATTGAGAAATATTAGAGAAATTGTGGATTAAGGTGACTTGTTTAAGCAAAATCTTTTGCAATCTTAACCTTTTCTTTTCTAATTTTGAAATATGTTTAATATATTCAAATATTTACAAATAAAATGCTTTGACAATCGAAAAACTAAGAAATAACCTTAATATTAAATTCGCAATATGCAATAAAATCAATTTATAGATACACACAATATTGCATCAAGTTAATCAAAATAATTTAAACGCTTCCATTACATCTCAAGTATATCATGTAAGTTTCAAGAATGTGGTTATTATATGCATGTGATTTTTTTCCTCCAATTGAAACTAACGAATTTTTCTTTTTAACTTATGTTAAAAATATAAGTATTCTATAATTAATCTTCTGTGAGATTCGAATGGTTTCTAAAAAAAAGAAACATTTAAATCGTCCCAAAATTCTATTGAAAAAATGAATAAGGATTTAAGATCTGTAGCCGAGAACATATTTAAATATGTAGTCTGAGTTTGAAATTGTGTTCTTCTGAAAAATGTAATATTCTATGTCTTAAATACTCTGATAATTCAAATAGATATGACTAATCGCTCAGTTCAGTTGATTATTCAATAAAATCGATATGACTGTATTAACCATAAAAAAGTTCGTTTAACCTATGCCCGATTAAGTTACAAGTCAAAATAACCTATTTTTATCATATATTTTATCATATAAATGCATGAAACGTAATAAAAATTTCAGGTAAAAATAGTCTTTAGAATACATAACGTTAGAACAAGGGATTTTGTTTATAAAATGGCAACATTGGACTTACAATCTCACACACTCCCTTTCTCACTTTCATATTTACTGTGTGTTAAGATTCAGAGGCTAAAGGGATTGTTAGAGTGATTTTTTTTGCATATGTTTGAAGAATTCCTTTTGATCATTAAAAAGATAATCAAATCTAATATTTCAACTCATTTTTTACGATACAATTTTCTTCATTTTTTTTTTCTTTTTGCTGCTTCTTAACAATTTTTTTAATTGCTGCATTTCTATCATAACTTAGCAGTTTAAATAAAAAAAAAGGAAACATTTCAAAATCTATATCAACAATAACTGATAGAACTCCATGATAAATTTATATATATATTAAAATATCTATGCAGAAGGTGTGACATAAATATTAGACATAGAATTGAAAAACTGACATTCTTTTCATTTCAGTGGCAAAT
Source organism: Argiope trifasciata (assembly GCA_026543055.1). Classification (NCBI taxonomy): domain Eukaryota; kingdom Metazoa; phylum Arthropoda; class Arachnida; order Araneae; family Araneidae; genus Argiope; species Argiope trifasciata. The sequence continues at coordinate 1,299,071 of JAPMOQ010038156.1, read as the reverse complement.
TAAAACTAATAAAAAATATTTTAAACATAACTCTTTAAGAGCAATGGTAAAAGATTTGTAATAAATATGCCAGCAATATCATTACAATATGACTAAAAATCTATAGATTTAAAACTTTTTTAAATCATCAGCAATGTTATTTCATTATTTTTTTAACAATGAATCAAGCCGGTTTATTGCAAATATGTTTGAAGATATTTATTTTCATACAATAAACATCAATATTTCATTGGTTTTAATGTTTAAAAAATTTAATGCTTTACAATAAGAAATATATATATATATATACATACATACATACATATATATATATATATATATATGTGTGTGTGTGTGTGTTTGTGTGTGTGTGTTTTGCTTTGTTTTGTCTTTTGCTGTTGGAATTGGTATGTCTCTTTTGCTTTCATCTTCGGGGGATTTTCGGGCCACGAGGCATCAGTACTTTCGGCCATTGTCCATCGACGCCTCACAGAAAAAATTCCCTGTTTAAGAATCCTTGCTTGAAAGTGACTCCTGACGAAGTTTTCAGGCCGGATTCCTTTTTTATTGACTATTTTTACTGACTATTTTTTTTCTAATGATTTTTCTATTGATTATTTTGATTAGGTTATCTTATTTTGTTAATTAATTTATATTCATTTGCATTTTAGTTGTAGCTGCATTTGCGCTCTCTAAATACAATGATTGATTTAAAAACTTTTAATTCTTATAACTTGTTTAATCAGTAATGATTTTTGTTCCGGTTCCGGTTTGGTTTCGTTGCCGTAGTTACTTCTGTTTCGTTTAAATAACTCTTTGAATATTGTATTGTAGATTTATTTCATTTTTGGTTCTTATTTATTTACTTTTCATTATTTGGTTCTTATTTATTTACCTTTCATTTTGTGAACTTTTGCGTGTAATTCTGAATTGAGTTTTAATTTCGATTTCGACCTAGTTGGTTTCATTTTAATTTTGTTGATCAAGAAATGGATTTTGATTGTTTTAATAATTTTATGATTGTATATATATATATATGCGAACTAAAATCTTTACACAATTTTCTTTTAAACAAAGCTTATGCAACTAATATGCTTTTTAACCAATAATATATATCTTCTTGTGCAGCCTAAGAATTATAGTCAAGTAGATGCTCGAATCTAAGAACCAAAGCTGTCGTGGCACAAATGACCATCAATTTATCTTCCGCCTTCTAGGTGAGATGTCATAAATGCATCTCAGCAGAAAAATATAAGTGAGATTTACGCCTTTCTGCCCTTACGTGGTTAGTCAGGCTTATAAGAAGAGATTTGTTAGGGAAGATATGGATGTTCAGCTGCTAGGAGCAGAAAATGTTCCTTATATATATAGATTATGAAGAAATTAATTTTAAGTATCGAATTTGTGAGAGATAAAATCGAGATAAATTTCTAAAGAAAACCAAATAAAGAGGAAAAAAATCTGAGACGTTTCAAATTGTCAATATCAAAATGCATTTGAATATCATAAATGATACTAGTCTTAACTATTATAATTATTAATGCTCGTCGTTGCCTTAAAATATTATTATAATGAAATGCTGCTTTATTATGCTGATTTCATAGCCTTTACTATTATGGAAAGAATCAAAGACTCTATATAGGCGCCAAATAATATTTCATACATTTCTAAGGATTAGGCTTCAAATTCTTTTTAATTTTTAATGAAATCATAAACATGATCTATTCTTATAATTTCATTTACTTGAACAGATATTTTAATAATTTTTTTCATTTTCAATACTTTATTCATTATTAACAATAGACATTTTATTATACTTCGAATATTTAATTTAAGTAAAAGAAAGATCTTTATCAATAATAAATGTTTCCCCATATTTAGAATATTTAATTTACATAGGAAAACTCTTCCTTAATAAAGAAAATTTCCTTACTCTTGAAATATATAATTTTAGTTAAAAATTGTTTGTTATTAACAATGGGAATTTTTTGACACTTTGACTAGTTTATATAAATAAAAAAATAACACTTGTTTTTTCTCTGAATTTTTAATATGATTTTTATGATATGATTTTTTAATAGCGTTCCTTCACAGCTCAAACCGTTATAAGGAATCAGTGTTCCATTTCTAATATTCAATTAAACTCTCGATGCTGATCTTACCCTATGTATACTACTACAATATATGCTCTGATGGAAGTCTTTACAGCAACAAGACTTTCTGTCGCCTAAAGCACTTTCGCTTATGTTCCCGCGGGAGAAAAAGGCTTAGAAGAGGTGAGCAAACATTCTCGCTCAAGACTGTTTAATGTAGAAATGGCACATCTGAAAACGAGACTGTTTAAAGATCTCTTCATTTATGCTCAGTTTAGGAGTTTTAGAAACTTATCATTTGATATGAAATTGAGATCTGGACAGCTCTTAAGATGGAGGCGCTTTTTAAGGATTATTTTAAATTTCTCGGTACATAAATTATTACTCTTAGACTAGAAATTGTCAATATATCTAAAGTGTCATCTCTTAGATGTGACGAAATAGGTCTGGCAGAGAAAGTATAATTTTAATACAAATACTAACCCTAATTGTTTGACTCTGAATGCATTAAAATAAATAAATAAAAATTTATTTTATTGATGCCAATGTCAAAAAAATTATTCTGCCATCAATAAAATCAGTAAACAGCATCAAAAATTTATACTTTTTTTTTGGATTTTACACTGAATTCACGTTGATTTGATAATACTTCAGAGACTATATCTAAATATTTATCAAAAGTTCATTTTACGAAAAATAGTGAACAATGCATTTATAAATAATATTAAATATTTTTATTTTGTGTTCTGTTTCGTATACATCTCTATATTTGTAATAATAATATGCATTTAAATAACAATGGATTTGTTATTAATGGTATTATTAGAAAAGGTGACATTATTTATTTAAAGAACACAAATTTTAATGCAAATACAGAATACATTTGGAATATTATTGTTGATGCTTTACTTTGATATAAAACTTAAAAAATATCTTCATAAATAATCCCGCTTCAGTAAATTGCATGTTTTCTATTTTGCTTAAAAATTGTTAGGAGTTGAAACTGAATTACTTCGGTTGTCTACTTAATTTACATTAAAATAGTGAGATATCCAGCTCAGTACGTTCACTTGAACAATCTCTGAATAGTATGACGTTTTTTGCAATCACTTAGGATTTAATATTGACAAATAATTTAATTTCTGTTGTTTTTTAAAGGCAATTTCTTCCTCTATCTGAGAATAAATACTGGGTTCTATTCTTGAATAAACAATAAAACAAAATGTATCAAAAATGAGTTTCAATGTTTCAAATTTTTTTTTTTCATTTAGTTATAAAGAGACAGAATGATGCCTTCCGTAATTCCTCAAGAAAAGAAATCGTATTCCAAATAAATATGTGCCACTGTGATAAATGTAAGCTAAAATAAATATATATTTTATTTGAATAATAATAAAACACATTTCTTCTCGGAATAAATAAATTATTCCACATACCAAAAAATGAGAGAAACTGGTGATAATTACTCTAATAATCCTATTACATCACACCTAACATGCGTCTTTCCCATTTATCTCCAATAAACCTGAACCTAAGTGGCCATTCTCCCATTCTTTTTTCAAAAGGCTTATTTTTCCTCGTGTGACTCACAATAGAGATATGTGTGTTATCGGTGAAATATTTATCATTGGTCATCTAGCTGAGGAGTATCTTAGCAACAGCATAAAAAAGAAATATGGAGGCGATAAATTGATCTGTTTTTTCCCCTTTACTTTCCGTTTCAATGGGGCAGACGTTAACGCCCTGTTACCTGTTGTTTCTCTTGCCGGAAGCAACAGGGGTCCTTAAATATAGATTTAGAAGATGCCTAATGCATGGCCTTCACACAGACTGACTCAGGGCGGACCTTATTGCAGCCATCACATTAATGCTGCCATTAATTAATGATACACTGGAGGAGCGAAAGAGATAGAAGGGGCTTTGACAGAACAAATAAATATAATAGTCCAATTATAGGTCTAAATGGAAACACATGTCTTTTGTTGGACAAAATGAACAAGAGAGCGATAAGTACGGAAAATACTCAGATAATTTATTTCGTAAGGGATTGGTACATGATAAAGTTGAATCATAAGAATTATGTTTTTTTAACTTTTTAAAGGAATAAGGTCATCTATCAATTCTAATAATTTTAAATAAATAATAATGGTTATTTCTCACTTTTCATTTAATTCTCTTGAGAATGAATTAACCTCTAAACTTCTGACCTAGACACTTCTTATTGGATTAGCTTTTAAGCCTTATGACCTGATATATTCTCATGAACAAAATAATGTTTAAGATTTTGAAAAACACTGTTAGTTAATTTATTGAATGATTTATAATTTTAAGTTCACTCGAATGGCATCACTTGTTACTGAAAATTTGGTTTAAAAAATTCAAAACATATGTTGTTGTTATTCAGGAAACTTGCCATAGACACGCCCACTGACGAAGCCAGATCAAAACATATTGAATTATAAATTATAGACGAAACAGTATGAAGGAAGAAAAGAAATTGCATAACTTTTAAATTTCCTAGTGGTGAAAAAGCGTTTTGCTGTGGATAAAATTAAAGATTTTCTTAGCACTATTCTCAAAAATCTACATTTCACGTCTATCATATAAATTACGTTTCTAACCCGAAATATTTTTTGTATCTCCCCTAATATTACAAACAGTTATAAAAGCAAAGAGAAATGACATATATAATTATATTTGGAGAGTTCTGGACATTAATAGAAAGGTTTGTTCCACAATGAACTCAGCACATTTAAAACGAACTTTTACCACCACTCGGAAAGTTGTAAATGTTTTATTTCATGAAAAATGTTTTTTTTAATAGTTGTAATTTTTAATAGTTTAAAACACAATGCATATGAATACAGGGTTGCAAGCATTTGGAAAGATTCATTTGCTTGTGCGGAAGACATAAATTATGCCAGGAACAGCCAGCAAGTTCATAAGATTAAGAATAACTTATGTTCACCTCAGACACTTTACTCAGTAATTGCATATGTTACAAATGGGCAAAAAAATACTAATGTTGCAATTTCGTGGATCGTTAGAAATTATTCAAGTATTTTGTATGATATTTCGTAATTTTCCTATCATTATCGCTGAATAAAGTTATCTAAATAAATGATATATTTTGTAAGCATTTTCTGACTTTGATTATTTACCTTGTACTATCGCTGATCCTCCAAACTAAATGACAACAATACTGTTTTTCCAGGACAATGGCATTATATGATTCAAAAAGTATAAATAAAATAACAAGATAAATTTTTAACCCTCACATTTCTAACTCAACAGAAAAAATCACATGAGTAAAAGCGCATGCCGACAACATAGGGAATGAAAAAGTAGACCAATTAGAGAAGGACGCAGCTAAAAATGGTCAGTTTTATTTGCAAACAAAGGTTCCTAAACCACATATAAAAGATCTCCTCCAGAGAAACATGCTGGAGGAATAGCTAAGGTATTGGAGCAATGGTGCAAAGGCAGAAAAATATTTAATATCCTGCCTTCAGTTAGCCTTCATCCCGCTAACTGGATCAGAGAGGATATTAATTTCTTCTCAAAACACTATATTTTACGATATCTACCTGAAAAGCTTTAATCTGTCAGAGAGTGATCAGTACAATTGGGATGGAATTGCAATGATTATGCTACTCACAACCTCTTGGTAAACGAAAAAATCTATTACCGAACCATGAACAATAGGGTGGAACGAAAAAATCAATTTTTGATTTTTAATTTGGAATAGTGTGGAAAAGTTGCCTTTTGGTGTTGATAAAATAATCTATAAGTTAGAAAAATTTCAGAATAGGTCTTGAGGTGCCTCAAAGACGTTAAAGTTTCATAAAATTGGAAATTTTTGCTACATTTTGAAGGGTTCTTTTTACGAAATAATCAACTTTTGATTTTTAATTTGCAATAGCATGGAAAAGTCGCATTTTGGTATAAATAAGATTTTTTAAAAAAAGGCAAAAATATTAGAGCATATCTTGAGGTGCATTAATACATTAAAGTTTTATATACAAATACATTAAAGTTTTATAAAAACATACTTTTTTGTAACATAGGATTTAAGGATTTTTGGGTACCTCGATTATGAAATAAAATCTTTCATTGGGCATTGTCATATGAATAAAAGCATAAAAAAAGTTTCATTATCGCACTGGAATAAGACTGAATTGCCACCAGAGCAGTTGGTATTGAGGTAAAATAAAGATGTGTCTGAGTCAGGTGAAAATCAGAAGAATTACAGAGCTGAGTTGCATCGGCGTCTCCCCTGCGTCTATTGTGCAACTGATCAACCTAAATGATTTTTTTAGTTTGTACTTGTGTGCTTTGCTGTGAGTAAAAATGGCTCAGTCTAAATTAGTGAAGACATGATAAATACCGGAGTGCTCTATTTTTGGGAAATTTAGTGATTTGCTTGAAGTTGAACACACTACTGAAGAATCTAGAGCTACTGTTACATTAGACAGAACCTCAAAATTCTTTCAGAGAAGAATCCTTCTGTAAGCAAAATATGTGAAACTTTAGTTTCCAAAATATGGTCAAAAACTTCTATTCCCTTTGCCTCTAGCAAAAGAATATCACAAATGATAAAAATTTATCATGCTAAATATAAGAATTTATTAAAGCCTAAAAGCAGAAAATGTTCACATAACTTTTACTTCAACCACACATAATTTAAAGAAGAAGCTACGTTTATTTGATATAGTTGAAAAGTGCCAGTTATGGAATAAAAAATTCTAAATGACCAGTGCTCAAACAGGAAAATGTTTATTCGTTATATTGATATTGCGACCACAGGGCCACGCTTTGAGGAAGAAAAAAGAAAGAAAGTATAAAGAACTAGAGAGAATAATTAAATTTAACCAAGAACGAAATGATAGTACATCAAAAAGGGAAAAAAAACTAGTGAAGCAGAAACCCTTACTGGCGACAATGACAGCCCTGGAAAACAACAGTGCTTTTTGGAAAAAGAGGCAAGCCAGCCAATTCCCATAAATTAGACAAGATGAGATAAAACTACCAAATGACTGTGTGGTTTGATATCAAGTTAGAACTTTATTCAAAAGGCATCTGAAGCTGAATCAAATATTATAGGGGACTCGATATCGACTTTCCCTGGCTTCCTTGTCACATGAAAGCAGTGGAAACAGCTGTGAGACCATCTGTAGAATTGTATATATGTACGCAGTTCAATCGCTAGAGAAGGATATATAAGGCCAAAAATTGTCTTGCATGCGAATATGCCAAAATATAATTTAAAAAACTGCTTCACGTTTAAATGTAATAGTAACAAACATTTTGCAGTTGTAACATTTGCAATCATTAAGTATACCCAAATAAGAAATGCCAAATTGGACATAGAATATTTATTATTATTATAATACTTCGTAAAAATATTTTTTTTTCCTACTGTAATGTTTACATATGTATTTAAAATTACCTTTCGTAACATTATATTTAAAAAAGCATGTAAATATATTATCAAAATTTAAAAATTCTCAATTTTTTATAAACTTTAAGCTATAAACAATATTTCTATACTTCGAAATATTGTTTTATTGCAATCAGGAATTTTTTTTTTAAACTCTTTTCTTTAAAAGCAAAATTTTCACCACTATTGACAAACTAAAATTGAAGAAAAAATAAGAAGACCCATTATCTTTTTTTTCTTCTTTTTTTTTCCTTTCTTTTTTTCCGTTTTTTTCACGGATTTCAAGATATTTGTGACTCCTCAAAATAATGTATTGTTGCAACCAAATTTTTTAGCCTAAAGGTAGCATTTCCTCGCTATTACCAAAATAAAATCTAATGAAAATTTTTCAATGCTCTTTTTTAAAATTTCCATTTTTTTTCAATGCTTTTATGAATTTCAAGCTCTTTTCGGCACATGATAATGTAATATTGCATTAAACTAAATTTTTAATATTTTTTTCAACATAAATGGCAATTTTCTCGTACATTTGCTAACTAAAGTCTTTATAAAAAAAAATATTTTTATTTTACATTAATGAGCAAGAATGGCTAAAAAGAATAGCTAGCAACTTCATCTCCAGGCGAAAAATACATAGAATAATTTGATTTATCAGTGAAAATCGAGATCCATAATTCTCAACACCAAGTGTTATATCACAAAGACTAAGAGAGGGAGGTATGCAACATAGTTCCTTCACATACACATGCATTCATAAATATCAATCATATAAAGGGTTTTTTTTTTGTTACCATTAACCAAATTATGTTCCATTTGATTTTTATAAATGCAGACTCATCTATCATACAATGATAAAAACAGAATACATAATTCGTGTGCTTTTTTTCATACATTTTAGCTTTCTACATACAATTATTTAAAAAAAAATTCCTTATTTTTTCAAAGTTGCCCTTTTACACACGCACTTTCGAAAGTGTTTATACAACATTCCATTTTATTATCATTTCTTTTATGTTTTTACGTTATGTACTGAGCTATTTTTATTTTCTCTATGTAAATATTTTAATATTTAATAAAATTCCTCTAACATGCCCATAAAACCATTCAGTGACGGGGGTTCGAGATGGTGTTTTGTTCTATGTTTGATTACAATTTTCATGATTCCTTTTTATAATAACTTATTATTTTTTCCCTGCTAAAAATTATTTAAAAAAAAAAATTATGCATTTAAGCAGTACAAGATGACCGGGCTATGCTGGGGATTTAATTATTTAACTCGAAATACATTTTACTCTTTTCATTTTGGATTTTATATGCTTTTCTTTATTATTTTCTATGATTTTCTCTAGCAAAATGATCTTTAAATCGTTTCACATCATATTGTGACATAGAAATACTATCAGATAATATTTTAATCATGTCATCTTTGAAAAATATGTTTGCTCAAGAGGAAGTATATAAAGCACTTCAAGAACATTTAAAGTTTAGAGTAAGTAAAAAGTTATTCATTCTAGATATAAAAAATGAATCTTTTACTAAAACACTAAATTTTGTCTCTAGAAAGAGAGAGAGAAAGGAAAAAAGTGTTCAGAGGCACCATATTGATGACATAAGTCAAATAACTGAAATGGTGAGATTTATTTTGATTTTTAGTGAGAATTTAAAATAAAATGTTAAAAAAACTACACTTGGTGGTGAGAGATATGCAGAGTCAGAAGCGAAATTTGTATTTAATTTTTGATAATATAAAATATTATTAAGAGCTATTTTGATTTATTATAACCTAGAATATTAAACATAATATTCCTTCCAAAAATATTATTCAAGAAAAAATAATTCACAGTCTTATTTTATCTTTGTATTTAAAATTTTATTAAGATTTCCATCTTGGAATAATACTGGAATATGCTGATTCTTTTCATATCATGCTGATTTTTATGGCGTTTTTTTAAATCATTTTCACTCATCCAAAATATATTAATATAAACCTTTTAACTATTAAATTAATATAATTTATCAAATTAATTGAAGTTACAGGAACAGTTCGTTATGATAATATAAAAACACACACACATTGAAACTGATTGCATTAAAAAGGACAAATATCGTTAATACATATATTATAATATACGTTAATATCGTCATACGTTAATAACATTAATATCGTCAGGTTGCAAAAGTTTCTTTTATATTCTTAGTTTAGTTGAGTTTAATTTAGTGTATCATTTAGTTAAATAAAATATTTATCGCTTTTCTTTGAGAATGACTTATATTTAATACTTAAAATTTTTATGTTTCTAAATATTAGTATAAAAATTGAATTTTCTTAAATTCCTTACAACTTTCCAATTAATACTTAATTTTTTTTTTGCTCATATATTTGATTATGAAACGCTTATGTCTCATATGATTTACTAAAGATTTAAAACATACCGAAATCAGGAAATTAATTATTTTAAATTAATTAAAAGTAAACAGATTTGTAACATTGTTTGAGCGAGAGTAAATGCTAAAATAACTAGTTTCTTCGGGAATATCCTTGATTTCATCCGATAAACTCTGCATGAAATAGAGTAGCAAAAGAGAAATATTTCATTTAATTATCCTTATTTTATTTTTACAAAATATTTTAAAATCAAGATAATAATGACTTCCTTAAAATAACTCAATAATTTTATAGGGTATATAATTATCCGTTTTCAAACATTTTCTCTAGATTCCAAAATGTGTAAAAACGGATAATTTACCTCCTTATACGCCAATTATTTACTTATTTTCAAGCAAACAATTTATAAAAAAATTAATTATTAATTACTTTTTTGTTACATTTTATTTTCAGAAATATATAATTTATAAATGACTTTTTAAAATATATAATTCAGTAGTTCTTTCAACAAAGATTGGATATTTTCTAAAGCATGTAGTCATACTTCTTTCATTGAGCAACTACTTTTTCTTCTTAAAGAAAAGTAAATTTTGAGGACATTTATTTTACTTTTGAGTGAAAAGAATTTGAAGTGAAAAGAAGACTGAGTTTATGTCATTGAAAGGATTCTTCTCCTTTCGGGTGACATTCTTACAATGAGCATTTCCTGTTGTTGCCACCCATAAGATACCAACTATTATGTTCCATAGTTTCTAAGAATAAACTTTCCTTATCGCTTTACAGCCTCTCTGATTTTGATAGTAAACGTAATATATATTCTTATCGGCTTGGTATCCAATAGAGTGTTCATCGAACATTCGAAGATTATTTTTTTCAATTTTTGTTGCATGGATCGAGACTCGGAATTCTTCCCGTTACAATGAGGGATCAATCTTTCAATAAACTGACTTAGCAAACGCCCGAAATCTTACACCTTTAAATTGTCAATTCATAAATACATATATATTTTGCGTATCTGAAAAATGGCTCCAACAATTTAGATCAAATTTCATATTCATATGAGATTTTGTTTTTAAAATTTATCTACGTTGTTGCCTTTCTTCAAGAAAAAAAACGCTATTTTATATTGAAAAAAAAATTATAAGTTACTATAGAGCCTTTTTTTATCTGCTCTCCTGCAGACCTATTTATATAGCACCATCTCGAAACTGATTTCACAATAGTAAGCTGATTTTTAGCTCAAAAATATAAGTAATGATAAGTAAACAGGAAAAATAAGGCTGCAATACAGCAGATAAATTCATATATGTTAAACTAAGTGCATTCGTGAGTTTTTGTTTTCATTTAAAGGAAATGTTCATATAATGGTAATATTCAAAAATATTTATACGGAATCAGTAAGTGATTTTTATTCAAATATATTCTCTAAAAAACACAATTTTACAAAAAAAAAAAAATGTCGAGCTACGCTTGGGTTTACTGGTACTAATGATAAAAAGAAGCTGAATTCTATATCATAAATGAGGATCGATTTCTACATCGATTCACATGGTGAAAATGATTTCTTAGGTGTTTAATCTTGCACAATGCACTTCTACATTTACCAGCTTAAACTTTAGGCACTAATGTTTTCAAGGCATATACATTAAATTCAACTCTTTAATGTATAGTCTCTACAAAACAAAATTCTTTGAAATAAACGCATCTTTTGGACAGAAAAAAAAGGAATTTTCGTTGCATGGATCGAGGTCCGGAATACGTTCCATTGTAATCAGGAATTGATCTTTCACTTAACAGAGAGCAGAAAAGGATAAAAAGAAGTTACAAATCTTTATCATAAATGTAGAGCAATGAGTGTATCCCCGCATATTCAACGTACATATATGTTGCTTTTATTAACCAATAAACATTAATGGTTTCAGAAAAATATACTTTAAATTTAACCTAAGATTATAATAAAGCACAATTCATTAAAAATTGTCTCTTTTGGAAAGAAAGCTTTGGATTTTTGGGATTAATTTCTTATTTGATACGTTTGAAAAATTTTTACAATGATGATTATTAATTATTTCCTTCCGAACATAATACGTTTTTAAATACATAAATTATTCATAATGTCTACAACAAGAGGCTTTTTGAATCCATGTATCATAAATGTCTTGTGCATTCGTAACGAAATATTCGCATAGAACCGACAAACTTTTGCACTATTTGTCTGTTTATTTCTGAACTGGATTTTTACAGATGAAGAAGGAAAATTCTTTTCTGTGGAATTGCAGAATAAATATATCTTCACAAATAATGCAGGGTTTTTTTTCGAATGCTTTTGCAAATCCATAGGACTGAAATATTTTTCCTCGTAAACTGCGCTTCGAAAATGATTTCAAGACGAGGAAAATCCCAAACACTCTACACCCTAGCAAATATAAATCCCAAAATATACTTTTAGAGTAAAAAAAAAATTTTCTAAAATGTACTATATTTTATGAATGAAGACAAAACAAGAGTAGCAAAATGTAATTTTTTTTGTCCATTCGAATTGTGCTCTTATATAAGCTTTTCTGAATTCTCTAAACCACATATCCTTCCTTTTGTTTTGAAAAAAAAATCAATTTATTTGGCTCTTGCACTCATATTCTTTTGAATAGTCTTATTATAGTTCAAAAAATATTTCTCTTTTAGATCCATCACTTAATGATTTTAAGAATATTAAATGCTCTGGACAAATTACGACTATTTTCAAAATGTAATCAAAATATTTTAAAAGTAAAATGTTTCTTTCTTGAATTCATTTATGTGGCTTCTGAATTCTTGATTCAAAATCCTGGTTAAAGTATATTAGAAGAAACACTAGAGGCGAAAAGAACATCGGATAAAAATTTGTATTCGTTTTAAAAAATCAAGTATTAATTTTCAGTAGAAGGTAGGTGCATGAATTTGACGAGAAACACGAGACGTTGATTCAAAAATGCAGTTAACAGTCTAGGTTTCTTTGATATGATATGATGTGCTAAGATTCTAAAATTTCTGTATTATAAGGTGTTTGATAGTGGTGTAATTTTGTTGATTAAATAATTGATATATTTAAGAGTTCAATGACATGGTAACTGGAAAGCTGAAAATTGTGAAACTTCTGAAAGTTCAGAAATCTGAATTTGGTACAATAATATTCTTTCCTGTTTGGATCATGAAGCTTAGCATGCATACAAAGACATCTTTTATATATTTTTTGAAGCTGGTAAAATTTATAATCCCCTTTTTTCAGTTACATATGTGTATACACAAGTAATCGCAAGAGGATATTACCTATTAATTTAATAAAAGAAATATCTTATCATGTTCCCTAAATAGATGAATAACGATGACATGCAAGCAAAAAATAAACAACAGGTGATGGTCAACAAAATGTTAACTCTCTAATGCAGGTAATACGATAGTTTACAAAGTCCTTTCAATTGTTTTTAATGGGAGATTGTTAATAAGACATATACCAGAATTTCTTTGCTAATGGTACACATTTTGATTAATTGATATACTTGAATTTTTGTTTGGTATGATTCTAGGATATCTGAATGAGATAACATATCAAGACTCTGATTCAGCCAAATTAATGATCAATTTAAGGTATGTTGCAAATTTCTATGTGTCAATTTGAATCTGTACGTACAATATATCTCCAGAAATCGTTTAAAATGATGGTTTTACAACTATCTTATCAGGATTTATTCACAAATTGTAAGACTTTTTTTACAGATTAACAAGTACCTAAAAAAACATCTTTGTCCTTTACCTAGTGAATATTCGAATTTCTTTCTTAAATAATAAATAATTACATCATGGTAAGTCACTAAGCCATATCTCCAAAAATATTATGGTGGAAGCTGTCAGTTCCTCTTTATTGGTTATGTTAACAGTATAATCGACTAAGATTTTTGTGTAGTAGTTCATGGTGCAGTAGAAGATCAGGGAAACATTTTAGAACTGAATAGCTCACCATCATTTTTTGTAAAAAATATTTCATTAAAATGTGATTATCGGATTCGAGTGAATGCTTCTTCAGATCCATAAAAATTCACATATGATATTGAATATATTCATAAAAATTTTCTAACTTTTTGAATAATTAATGATTTTATACGATGTTAGAAATTTTTTCAATGTTTAAATGGTTTTTTAAAAAAATTCATTGTTTAAACAGTTTAAATATGCATACGTATTTCTTCAAAAAATAATAATTTAAAGTTTCAGTAAATCTCAATGCATTTTATAAAGTAAAGCACTTAAAATTGAAACCTTTCTGATTATTAAACACATCTTGCATTCAATATAATAAAAAACTTCAGCATATTCATTTTTTTTTAAAATTCTTTAACATAATAATAAGAGACCGCTATTTAAAAATATCAAATACCTTTATTACAAATTGCCTTATTGAAATACAATGCAACTACATATTTAATTAATTATATCATAATAAACATTCTAAAATATATTGAATGACTTTAATTTTTTTATGTTTATTGTTCGTCACTATACTATTTCATTTGCATTCTATATTTTCATAAACAGTACGACACTCTAGGTTTTAATCATTATAATCATAAGTTAATTATCACAATATAATTGTCTAAACGCATTTGAATATAAAAATGGTTGGAATATCCCTGTCAACCATATAACATAGATATATCTAAGAATTTTTGTTTTAATTAGCATCCAGACTTTAAACAAGATATTTAAAAAATATTTTGAATTTGAGAAACTAATCATGTAAGTCTTGTTTTCATGCCGTATTAATTAAATTAATTCGAATCGATACAATTTTTCTTCCATATACATAAATAAATGGTCATAAGATAAACCATTTCCTATTTATGGAACTCTAGTGGCTGGTAGTGTCAGTGGCTTCAGAGTTCTTAATGGGGAGATTAGGATGGTGTGAGATCAGGATTTTATAAACAGCTACAAAACGTCCCTAAAGTTTGCGGTTGTATATACAGAAACATGAGAAAATTCGAAAAGGTGTTGGAGCGGTAAGCGTGTCACCCAAAGGATGCATTATACATGCGTGAAAAACAGCCCCCTAAAGAGAAAAAGAAAAAAAAGTAGGAAAATCGCGATTGAGTGCATGAAATTTGCACAGGATACAGGCAAGGCACTAGTCCCAGATCACAACAAAGAAAACTTCTATTTAGATAACACATTTTCCTCATGGGTCCTATAATCTGCAATTACACACCGAGTATGGGAGGCAGTAGACAATAAAACACAACTTAGTATATAGCCGATAGAGCAGATCTCACGTTTGAGAAAGTATTTCTTTTCAAATCTGGCAAAGTTTTCAGATTGATTTTGTACACTCTAGATCTGTATACTTTAGATTCAGATCCTGTTTTTTATGGAGGTAGAAGGGTGGCGTTCGCACAGCTGTTTTTTGAGGGTGCATAATGCACCCATTTTTTTGTGGTAAGGGTGCCGTTCAAACGGTCTTCAAAGTTTTTGTATGCGTTAAATATATTTAAGCGAAAGAAAGTGAAAATTGTCCTTCAAAAATATCGAGTATCCGTGCTTATAATTGTAATCGTGAACGCCAATTTTTGCCGTTATCAGTAACTCGAACTCTTATCTTTGAATAAGTATACCTGACATTTCATTTCAATCGGTTGAACAGACTTCCCACGAGAGGTCCATATATCGGCAAAGTTTATTACAATCCCCCTGCACTTATATACATACTATTTTCCATACGAGGAAAAAAAATAGAAATATTATTCTACACTGGTAAGAGCAAATTCAGATTTTAAATCTCTTTGTGCAATTTGACAAACTGTGATGCATGGAAGTATTTGCTAAAGAAAGATATGTGAAATACCTATATTATACCTATATATGTGCAATGCAACTTTATTTCTAATTATTATTCATTTCTAAATGGCAAGGGTCAAATGTTAACAAATGCCGTGCAAACATACATATTGTTTCATTGCAGGTTTTTACCTCAACGGCAAGAATCAAAAATGTCATACGAACGTTTATTTAATGCTTCCTTTAGCTAATCAAAGGAGCCATAAAAGATTAAAAACAAATGCTCTGAAAAGAGCTTGTCGAAGACCATGGTTGATCAGAGGAAACTAAGTATAAAATAATTTTTTATAGTAGGTTATCTATCTATCTATCTATCTCTCTCTCTCTCTCTCTCTCTATATATATATATATATATATAATTTACAAGCTTATTAAAGTGTCGTAAATTGATTCAAATAAAATCATGTTATTCCGTTTCTGCCAAGACAAGGTCATTTGAAAATTTAATCCCACATTATTAATTCTACAAGATAAAAAGTGAGAAAACTATATAAATAACCTGGTGAGCAAAGGTAGTAAAAATTAAGAAAAACAATAAATGTTTGGCAAACATTTCCAGACAATGAAAGAATTATATTTGCATATATCTTATTTAGTAAATTTAAATCTATAAAATTAAAAAGTTATTTGAATATTAATCATAAATACTCGTCAAGGACACTGTCTCAGCATTAAAACTGTAATTAAAACCAAAAGCAATTTGAAGGTTTCCATATGTCTAATCTCACCCAAGAAACTATTTATATAATACAAAAATGATAGTTAATATCCTTAGTTTATGATATAGTTTACATGATTACTTTATTTAAATTATCAGAAATTATTAACATATATTTACTAGGTTTTAATATTTAATTCTCGAATTAATTATAACAATCAATCATCTTAACCTATTCCATAATCTTTACCATCAACTTCGGCCTATTTGAGAAATAACATGGAAAATAATTTTATTGCCAATAACTGTCAAGGTATAAGAACCAAAACAATTTTACTGTCTATAACTATTATGATATAAGAACGAAAAAAATCTACTATCCATAACTGCCAAACTATAAGCAAGAAACCAATGTCACTGTCAATAGCTTACAAGACATAAGGAAGAAAACAATTGTATTGTCTATAATTGTCAAGATTTAAAATTAGATGGTCAAGATATAAGGAATGGTATAAAAAAATTTTGAAAAAATAAAATCTCAAGAATACTTATAATTCCTTAATGACATATAATAAAAACCAGTTCTATGAACAAATGAGTACAATTTTTAAATACTGTTTGTTTTTATATTTTTAATTTAGCTTCTAACTTTTTTAATATATCCATACCATAAAAAATATTTTTTTTATTTATTCATTTTAAATCCGACATTGAAAAGAAGATATCAAGAATCTCTGTAATTGACTGCTAAAAAATGAAACTGCGCACTAAGTTTCCATACTCGCCTAAAATTGCATCCTAGAAATTCGCCTACATGATTTGATCGTAGCCTTCAAGCTGAATGGAAAAGAAAGATCGAGAAGAAAAAATATCAAAAAGGAGAGATTTCTCCCCTTTAGGGTACGTACATAACTCCGAGTTGCTCTCATAGATCCTGATAGTGTTATGTGCTGACGCCGCGATCCCTTCAGAACCGCTGGATTTTCACTTTTGCATAATTCAACAAGTTTTGATTTTTTCGGGAATATCTTTTTCTCTCGTCTAGCGGTAAAACTTACTCTAGTTACAAATGCCTTCGGCGTGAGTAAACACTAACCTTATGCACGGAATTTTCGACTACAGTATTTGGGAGCTAAAATGAAAAAGAAGGGGGTGTCTATGCCATTTTGCATTCGTCGGGAGAAAGAATTTGGCTATCTTGTGTCTTCGCCTCTTGGAGGGTTTCTACGCTTTTATAATCTAAAATAAACATGCCTCGGTTAAGAGAGGTTCTGTGTCTTAGGTCGAAGGACTAAGCGGTAAAAGTTAGCGTAAACAGCAGTACCCGATGGTTATTAAAATATTTATGACTGCGTGTGACGAAAAAGAGTTTTAAAGGTTATCCTGTTTCTCTTTCTTTAGATTCTTAAAGGTTCTCCTGTTCTAAAATGTTATTTCACAAGGAGGGCTTGATAGTATTTGAATATCTAAGCATTGATTCACTACCTAAAAGGAGTGTGACACGATTTATTAAGGTAAAACAATATATTTGAAAAATATATTTAAGAATTTCCTAAGTCTTACTTTATTTCATTTTTTTCAAAATAATTGAGAAATTTATTTAAACCCTAGAATTATATGAGCAAAACCTTCTCGCGCATTCCTTGATAAAATTATTATTTGAACGCAGCCCCTCCTCCTCCTACGAGCACAGCATTATGAATTTCAGTGAAGACCATGAAAACTATGAGAGCCAATATGCTTAATTTGAAACGCACTCGACAGTTGTGAGCTTTGCAGTATAAAAAAGTATATATGTATCAATTGCAAAATATAGGTTATGATGCGTAGGTCATTTGATAATGAATCTAGTAATTTTCATTCAATCTATCGTGCAATTTTTGGCTTGGAATTCCCGACACACGGTTAATACGCAAGTGTGTCCGAAAAATCGATTATGTATTGAAGATGCATTATCGTTTGCCAATTGAAATAAATTTTTAACCTGCATGTTGCACATTCTTGAGAAACGCAGACTATACGAAGTCTATGAAGTGCACCCTGAAGAAGTAAAAAAAATCATTTTAGCATAAAATACAATTGTATTTACAAGTCCACATAAAAACTGTCCCTTTTAAAACATTGCATTTTGGAGCTATTGTGCTTACCTGCATGTTGAGTGCAAACCATCGATACTTTGGCATATTTTGTCAAAGACAGAGAGTAGCTTTAATCATACAAAATTTTATAAGAAACTATATCTTTAATTTTAAACATGTATAAGAAATGTTAGCTGTCTGAGACTTTAAGTTTTATATTGATAGAATTCATCGGTACTCAAACAGCTGAACTGATGGATCTCCTAAGTGGATCTCCCAAGAGAGAAATCAACAAATTTCATTCAAGAACACATATCAAATGTGATCCTTTTTGACCAAAGCATTTGCAAATCATTGTATTCAATATACATGTAATCCAATACGTGTTATCCAAAAATGGGATTTTCGAACTCAGGAAGGCGAAACATGAAAATATATCAAAATCCACAGTTCGAATTTTTTGAAAATAACAATACGTTCTCTTCATATACTAGAAAACAAATGATGGATGAAATATTTCATCTCTCTGTTCGAAACAGCTTTATTGATGCGCAATTACAAAATCATAATTATTTAAGCACTTTACTTTTCACTCGATATTATTAATTCCATTTCAGAATTTAAAAAAAGATCTTGAAGTATTAAAACCATAATGAAATTCAGAACAAATAAATTTAATAAGGCTCTTTAAGAAGCAGTACTGCAAAAATGAAATTTAAATTTCTGAAGATAAAAATCTTCAGAAATTTAAATTTAGTGAAACATGGAAATATTTTTACATAGTTTGTTTAATTACACATATTAATAATAAATTGACTGGTTGATGAGAGAATGAAATATGTAAAATCTCTGCAATTTTCTTTCTAAGCAAAATATATTTTTACTCTTCTTTTGGGAAAAAAAATTTTAAAGCTCATTATCATTTTTATTTTAGAATCAAAGTCATAACATGTTTTGCGCTTAGCAACAATATCTACAAAGCTGAGAAGCAGCTAACTATTTACAAATAAGTAAATAGTAAAATAAATTTTTTTGAGGTAACAACACATTTATAATGATGATAAGAAGAAATGAAGTTATGCTAACTTATTGATGAAAACATAATCTAATTTTTTTCAATAAATAAATATACAACATTCTTCTTAAAAATGTATACTTTAAATATAAATTAGCCTTAAATGAAATGTCTCCAGTTGCAATCATTACAATATGGTTAAAAATATGAAATATAAAAGTAAAAAATATATATATTTTTTACAAAAGAAAATATTTTAAATGAAAATAATCTAATTTGGTGCGCAAACATTTATTTATGTTTAATTTTTATCAATATTTAACAAGAAAATAATTAATTTACGATTCGAACCATTATAT
>JAPMOQ010038156.1:1255579-1269198 GCA_026543055.1 Argiope trifasciata | reverse complement strand
TTTTTAATAAACTATTTTAATTACAAAAATAAGAACTCCTTGGAAATTTAAAATATACTTTATGCGGAAAGTATTCTTAAATCAATGTCAATTAATTTGAAATGTTTGAAACCTCAGATTCAGAATAAAATGTATTTTAATTCGAGATGATTTTGTGATTGGCACTGTGTATTATTGGTTTTGTTTTTCACATTCTTCTTTTTGTATTAGTCTGAGTCTCCATTGGCTATGAGAATATATTTTTAATTCCTCCTTTCTTTTTTACCCTTTTCAGTACCTATAAAATGTAACTTGATAGTAAAATAGATGCCTTCACCAAATATGTATGATCCTCAATTTCCATTAAAATTTTTTAATTAAAAAATTCACCCAAAAATATTTTTTGAAACAGTACTCTAAGACTCAACCTTTCAACAATTTACTTAAAAAGCTACAAGTTCAAGAATCATTATTTGTTTATTCTTCAAACATATAAAATAGAACTACAAATTCTTTTGAATTCTAAATTACACAAACATTACATATATAAAATTAGTTATATTTGATATGGGTAATAATTTGTGGTTCAAAAAAGAACCAACTTATCAACTTACATCGTTTATATATCGAATGTAATAAAAAATATTACATTCGATATTTATAAGATGTAAGTTGATAATAGGATACATGACTCCACAAAAACTGCATCATTCTCAACTTTGATTAAAATCTATGATTGAAAAATTCCTTCAAGAAATATGCTTTGAAGTGATGAAAGAAACATAAATATTGCCTCAACTTACTTAAAACCCTTCGAATTTATATCATTATTTGTGCCATCAAATATATATATGTAAATCACTTGAATAAATATTCTGTCAAAGCAAGAAAGTTCACATTCATAAGGCAATTTATTCTTCAAACTTATAAAACAGAATTATAAAAAGTTTCGAATCCTAAATTGCTCAAGCATTACAATTATGGAATCAGTTATCTTTGATCAATGTAAATAGATCGTAGATATGAGAAGATACATTTTTTTAATTAAAAAAAAGTCCGAGTCATATGGCAAATCTTTGCAAATTTATACATCCAAAAACTCATCTTCAAGCAGCAATTTCCTTAAAAAGATACAAAAAATCATAATAATTGAGAAAAGAAATGCAATAGGGTGCATCTGGTATAGTGGCGTCATTAAAGCTAAATGCTTTTTCTTGTCGTGTTAAGAGTTTTAAGAGATCCATTGAATTTGTGGTCAAAATAACTTCTTTTCAAACGTTGGATGGTCTCTTTTCACTGGCATGGGTGAGTGGTGTGGGAAGAATGGAGGTGTTTTGTAAACTTTATGCTCCTTTTCTCCTTTAATGGCATCTCCTCATGATGGCGGGTCGTGTTGAAAATATCTCATTGAACAAGACTCGATGAGGGCGATAGAGAAATATTTTCTCGGAGCTTTTCTCAACGATTTTTCTTTCTTTCATCCCTTCCTTCTTTCTTTTTTTATTTTTCTTTTCTTTTACAAGTGGAAATGTAGCGGAAATGTTTTCCTCTCAAGTGGTGAAAAGGTATCAGATATCTTTGAAAAGAAGGTCATTTCTTAAATGCTCGAAAGGCCAAGAGATATTGAGCATTTTGACATCGTACTAAATCGTTTAATGTTTTAAATGCAGTTAGTGGAACGGAACTAAAAAAATTATGCTTGTCAAAAGCTGGATGATTTAAAATAATGAAAAGTTCTTATTTTTATGAGACCATAAAATTATTTAAATCACCACCATTATCAGTTTTATACAGCAATTTGAAGTTTGATTTCCTCACAGTTTAAATAGGATTTGCTTTCAAAATTTTAAGTAGAAGATTTAATACTACATTAAACTTGCTTATATTATTATAATAAAAAAGCCTTTTCAGCTCAATATGATTTTAAAAAAAATCAGAAATTTAAGTAGGGAATATCACAATTATTTTTCAAAATGGTTCTTTTTCCTTGCCTAAATGAGACATAATACTTCTCAAACATCATAACATGCATCTGAATCATCCTGAACCCACTCCTTATTGTTGCCAATAAGTCCGAAAATTTGACTTTATTTGTTTCGGCTTTTTTAGCCCAAGAGCCATAATGTTGACTGTTGCTCCAAAGAATACGTAAAACCATTTTGAAACAGTCAGTTTAATTGCGAGAAAGAGCCTGAAGAAGGAATCTTCTAGAATTTTTCTTGTAAAATCTCAAATAAATAGACGCGTATTTTAAATAGAATTCCATTTGAAAACAGTAACCACGATAAAGCATATTAGTATGTAGTCTTTGGCGATTAATAGCTCGGATTGCATTGACATACTCGTATCAGAATGCTGGAATTTTCAAAGTTTGGAAAATATTTCTATCGCAAAATTAGATATCAAGTTTAAAGCTTGAAAAATATTAAAGCTATACACATTAAAGGTGGGTTTAGTTTAGTTTAGTTATATTCACGTCCCGTTTAAAGCTACACGAGGGCTATTTTGGGACGGACCTCGTAGTTTTGAACCACGGTCAGTTGACGAGGACGACACCTGAAGTGGCACCCCCCTTTCTACATCACACCACACCAGCGGGAGGACGTTTGGCCTGACTGATTTAACGTGCAAGAGACCTCCTCACACGACTGATCTTCGGTGGAATCGAGTCTCGAACCTGAAGCCCTCTGGTTTCGAAGCCGAGACTTTACCTCCAGGCCACCGCGGCCCCATTAAAGGTGGGTGTTGTAGTTCTACGATTTATCTCGACAGTGGTATAAAGGTGGGAGTCGTAGTAATACGATTTAAGTCTAAATTTTTTTATGAATACACAAAATGTCACCCGATCTAAGACGAAAAACGAGGCGGGGTGGTCGTCCCGTTACCTATCATACTTTCGTCAAGTTCCCCCGCCTTTAATGCGTTAAAGATTGAAAATATCCAAACTGACCTCCTTCTTGATGTATCTGATTTCAAATGTGACGGTTATTTCTAACTTATATAGTAAAATTGTAAGCCATATAGTTTTCTATGTTTCTTTTATATTATGTGAACTTTTATTCAAACAGCCGGATAGACAAATGTCCCTCGAATAGATTTTTACAAATTAAGTGCGAAGACCATATATCTAATCTTTTTGTTTAGCTGAAAGCGCTTTTGAATTAACGTGTTAAGAGACAGATAGTCGGGTATCATTTATCAAAATCGGACTCGACAAGGATTTTTCGGATTCGCGAAAGTCAGAAACCAAGAGACTCATAAAATACTCATATGTGATCTTTTCTGTGGGATGCATTACTTTCTCTTTGTACTTTTAATCTATTAGAGAATAAGAAATATTTATAGTAAAAATATTGTTTTGAACTCCTCAGAAGCAAACATCTGAAAATTAGCTCTGAACCGTAGCAATCATCTGTAATTGTAAAGTTTTTTGTAGATCTTTAGTTTTTTTTTCCAAGTTTAACAATTGAATAAAAAAAAAATTATTTTTAAAGGCATTGTTTTCGAAATTCCAGACAAATTCAAAAAGCCTATTTCGTTACTCAAGGGCTCCCTTCTAAAGGCTATTTAAAACGATAATAATTCTTTTAAATAGCAAGGACAGGGAAGGATATTTTCCGTATTTGCTAATATTTTCAATACCATTCACAAAACTATATCATTCTGACAAGCTAAAACCATTGAAATATTTTTTCTGCCTATTTCTACTTGTGTATTAACTTGTGTACTACAACTGTTTCAAGGAAAAACGCATCTTTTTCAAATTAATTCCTATTTTCTATAGAGGTATACGCGTATACACATTTCAATTGTATTACCATTACAAATGAGAATACAGTTTTATCATAAAAAAGAAGTTCTTTTTTGTTTCTTACAAAAAAAAGTTCAACTACATTTAACCAAATTTATTTGTTAACTTCACATATTTCTTAAATATTTAAGAATCTTTTTTCATATCCTAGATTTCAATACCTTAATCCCAATTCACTTACTTCATAATAAATTATTGGATCAAAAAATTATATTGAATTTTAGTCCTTACAATTTATATTGAGTATGAATGTTTCACTACTTCTTTATGCAGCATATAAAACAGAAATTAATTCAAGCAATCTCTTTTTGTCAATTTCATAGAAATCTATAACTATTACGCCTTAAGAAACCCAGAAGAAATAGTTTCTTAATTGCTTTACCCATTTTAAAAGTCAACTTTTCAGGGAAAAGTAAATTAATTTCCTATCGAACCAAACATTCTTAAGATAAAAAGAGAAAAATGACAAGCCAGGAATTCAAATTATTGCTTTTCTAAATCCCTAAGTCTATATTAAGGAATCCGTGCCTAAGCTGTGAATATTTTCTTTTACTTTAATTCACGCATTCATAATTGAGTTCTGCTCCATCCTGGATTTGGCATTAAAAGCCTCAAGTATTATTGAAGAAGAAAAATATAGAAAAGAAGCTTTGGTACTATAGAAATCCAATTCTGCTTAACTAAAAATGAGTGAAATGGCAAATCAGATCTCTAAGCGGGTTTTTATTATTTTTTGAAGTTTAAATTAAAATTTCACGTTGTGCGGGTATTACTGAATTTAAGTTGACAGCTCGTGTGTTATTCATTTTGACGGTTTTCTGAAAAGTTTTCTCTTGGATGGATCACCATTAAACATATCATGCTGTGACTTTAAAAAAATGTTTATGTATTAGTGATAAATTAAATGCTTCGAATTTTATACTCACAATGACTTAATAAAATGAAAAGATGTGTTTGTTTAGGCTTCTTGCCAATATGACTGAAAGTTTAAAACTGGAAAAAAATATAGAAATATCTCTATTTCTGTTATTAATGGCGGACACTCCTTTGTTTGATAAAACTGTGAATTACCCAGTTGTTCATAAATATGTTTACTAATGAGAATGTGCCATTTAGTAACTTATTAGGTTTAAATTTTAAAAAAGGATAGCATTCTACTGAGTGTGTTTTACTTTAAACGACACAAAAAGAAGGTATTGCAATCGTTGTCTATAGTAAATAACTCTATTATTATGGAAATAATTCTTTAAAAAATGTTTGTTTTTGAGAAAATGACTATTATTTTCAGGAATTATTAAAAAATTATTTTTCTAAATTTATTTGTAAATATTTAATAGTTGCAAATGCGTTGAATCATATATAGTATCATTATAAATAGTTTTTTTAGTGAATTTCATGAATTTCGAATAAAGTCATGTTTTAAAATTTTGACAATGGCTTCAGTATATAATAAATATGTTTCCAATATATTTGGTAAATTTCAAACCATATAAGTGAGTTATTGAGGTATGTTCTTGTGTATGGATATCAAATGTATCCAAGAAGCACAAAACACTTTTTAACTAATATATAAAACTTAAGGACTTGACACAAATAATTTAATCTAAAATAACGCACATATTTTAATCTGCTCAAACACATTGAATATATTTTTTGTTCAAATTATAATTGTAATGTATCGATCTATTCAGTAAAATAAGGTTCAGATTTTAAAATGTTATCATATCATTTTGACTACCTAATACAATTATGCAATTTCTTTTTTATTTTATAAAGCATTTTGAAAGAGATAAGCATAATATTGTTTTATTCCGCCTAGCAATCTTTAATATTTTTACAGAATAAAATATGTATATTCTGGAAATAAAATTTAATTAGCTTTTCAGAATTAATAAAGCAAAATTGTCGAATCTCTATAATGTGTTTGTTCCAAAATAAAAATAAGAAAAAAAGCTTGTTTACTACTGATGTTGATTTAATAGCTTCAATAAAATAATCAGTAATAATTTTATTAGCAAGATAACATTTGTAGTTTTTATAGTAGATGTAATATATAACTTATGCTGGCCTTTAGAATTATGAAAAAATACAAAGGTTTCAAACGGTTTATAAATAAAGGTAAATAAAATAGGAGGTATTTTTTTTGTTTGAAATACGTTTAATATAAAAAGAATGATCTCACTTATCTAGGCATACATAAAATTCTACATAAAATACAACTTAAATACATAAAATTCTAGTCCAGTAAAATTCTTAAATGATAAGAAGAATTATACCTTACTCTGTTTCAGTAGATAAATATATTTCCAAGAAAGGAAATCTTTCATCAATCTGTTTTGTCAATCATATTTACTAAAATATTCGAAAAAACTATGATATTGTAAGATTTTAAAAACAAGGTTTTATTTTTCTAAGTTTATATTTGATCAACTAATGAAATATTGAAAACTACATTTCAGATGAACTGTCGACAAATTTCGAACCTTAAAACATATCTTAGACGATCTTTTGCATACTAAAATTACATTGCAAAATTTCAAATTTTCTTTTAAAAATGTAATGCCCATAATTAAAAGGACAAATTATTACTCGAGCATTTTCAACGAAAATGTAAGATTTTGTTATCGTATGTTTTAGAGTAATGATAATATTTTACTAAATATAATTGATAGAGATATGAAATCTTGTAAAATGTTAGAACTCATGTATTTTTCAAAAACAAATGTATTAATTCAAACACTATAAAATATAATTCCTGTAGACATTCAAGATATAAATCCTAGTTGGAATTCGTTGCATATCTATCTTGCCACTTTGGAATTAGTTATGCTGTCACGACAAGGTTGAGCAAACTTTATAATATGTATTTTTTCTCTCCACATACATATGCAACAACGTTTTTATAAACAGTAGATAAAATAGCTTCTGGATAATGTTTTATATAAATTGTTGGAAACATATTTTGTTGAAGAAAATAAATGATATATTACTGGAAATCTGCAAAAGTGAATTGGTACAGTGAAAATGTGTGAATATTGACAATACTTATGTAATCATATACTTAAATTTCAATAGAATTTTTATTTCTTTAATTAAAATTATAGATGATAAAAATATTGAACTTTTATTGAAATTATTTTGTTTTATCTTTTATTATCTTTTTTTTCTTTAAGAAAATTAACGGAAAAATATTATTATTGTTTGTTCCTGCTTTTTCTTTGAATAAGAATTAAATAAATATTTAAATACATTCATATACATTAATCTTTTCTAAAATTTGAGGCTCAGAAGATTAGAAGACTAACACATTTATAATAATTTAAGTAAATATTATTAAGTTAATTATTTTAAATAGAGTTCGAATAATTATGTTTTTGTTAGGGATATAAGAAATAAAATCTACCATTGACACGTTCATTACATATCTTGGTCATCTATTAATTGCAGGAAATAATCAAGGAAATAAAGGTCATTCTTCCTGACGTTTTCTTTCCAAAAAACGCAATCGAGACCTAATTTTCCCAATAAATTCCTTTGGAAGGTAGTAATTATAGCACATTAAAATTATTTCCAATGCATTCTAGTGTTTTCATTAACATTTTAGACCATAAAAAAATGCATAGTTTTTCTAACATGATCGATCAGTACCAAGGACTTCGAAGGATATAATTCTGATTTAAAAAATTGCCTCATTTTCGTGATGTTTTAGAATTACATATATTTTTCAATTATTCTTAAGTATATGCGACTAAAACAGTCATCGCATTTTATTAAAAATCTAATACTAATTTTTTAGAGCTCGATTTTTGAAAATGCTCCAAAGCATAAAAGGTAAAGATAACAAGCCTTATTGTCCCTATTATTTATTTTAAATAACAGAGCTAGCTGATTTTCTAGGGATAAGGAATAAATTTAATCCAAATTTCGATATAGTTTCATATATACGCTTTATACAGACAGTAAAAACATTTTGTTTTAGTTGTCTTACACATGTTCTTTTCACTGTGTACAGGGACCATTCTTATTGATAGCCTCATGGTTTCATAGTGACATTTAAAATGCATAAATGTATCTCTTCTGTGCAGTAATATTTTGTAACTTTATATTTTGTTCATTTTATACAGGTACTAAAAAAACTAATCATATTCCATGTTATTTAACTTGTAAAAATGGAAGCAAATCATACGATTAAATATTTGACTGAAAGTTTAAAGGATTTGAATTTCATAATAACAACGTAATCTTTTGTTGAAAATAAGAGACAAAATTTTATTAAATATTACCAAATTTCAGAAAAAAAATTGCATATTATAAAATCCATATCACAAAAAAAACATTTAAAAAAATTGAAATTAAAAATATGAAATTTATTTTTGAAATTTTAAAATTGAAATATAAAATTTATTTTTGAAGAATACCTTTCTCGAAGTTAATATGAATAAACGGTAAGACTAAGCTTAATTTTTAATGAGTCAAAATTATAATTAAAATTCTAGTAAAACAGAAGTGCACAGCCACACCCTTCAAGATATGCATGTTCCAAATTAGGCAGCTCCATAGGTCAGATAGCTTTGCTTGAAACTCCATTGCACATTCCTTTTTATTATTAATAAAGTCTATCATTTTCTCACTTTCATATTTAGAAGAATACCAAAACATATTCAATACCCGATGCAATCTCCATCTAGATAAATAATGTATTTCTTTTCTCAATTTAATAAAGTGGTTTATAGTAGTTTCGCGCAATAGCTTATGATCCAATTTATCATCGTGAATGGTTTTATCAGTAAGAGATATAACTTTCCCAAAACTGACTTTTAATGAGGTCTGCGAGATAACTAAAGCATAGCAGGAAATATTAATTCGCAAGGTGTTTCATCACATACGCACGTCAAAGTAACAGCTGTTCTGCCATTCTTGCGTAGAACAGAAGAAATCCAACTGCTTTAGAAAGCAAGTGATATGTCTATAATGAATTCTCGCATCCCGTATTAATTGAAGAAAGCTTCTAATTGCTTTATATAATATAGAATAGAAGCAAAAAATGTTTGTTTTTCATTGCTCTTTTGAGGTATATGGTTATTAGTTTATACTTCAATGGAATTCTAATTTATATTGATGTATAAATATTCCGCTTATAAGATATATTGACACAAATAAAAATAATCACCAGAAAAATTTTAGCATCGGTGCTTAAAAAAATTATCTCATAATCTGCCATTTATGGGAACTGTAGGATATTGTTACAGATATTTCGAGGGTATTTTCAAGATTATTTCGTCGATGAAAAAAACAGTCCCTTGGTAACAAACTAGGATGTTTATTGAACACAATAACACTAATGCAAGAATAGCAAATATACAGTAGAGACAAACAATGGCAACACATAGCAGCACATTACAACAAACAGTAGCCCACAGGTAGTAATTGGTATAAATAACAACCACAGCGCTTAAAGCAGCCAGACATAATTAGCAGGTGAAGAAGATATACGTAGCTGCCGTCCTTTCATAAATTCCAGAGTCAGGCAAAGAAGATTCTGGAACAACCAGGCATATATCAGTTCTTATTGGCGCAATCGCTAAAATTCTGGAAGTTTCCAGTATTAACAACTAGTATTATTGTTGTCAGAGTCATCAAATTGTCACCATGCTCTCGGATCACAAACTCGACACCCTTTCAGCCTCCAACAGAGCTGATCGTAGAACTGCCTTTCTAATGATAACTAAATTTGCTGGAAAGCAACATTACAGACTTGTTACAATATATTGTTACGAACGTGTAATTTTGCTTTCCCGCGCTAATACTGTCATCCTAAGGAAGACAGATTGACAGTAATATGTATTGAATAGTGAATGGGTGTGACGTCAGAGGTCCCAAGGCTTGGCGACAATTGGCAACCATTTGGAAAATTGGCGATAAATTTGGCGACTTTGGCGACAAAATGGAAAGTATCCGAAACATCGAGAATTTTCCCGATTCGTCCACTAGGAGCCGAGATCCAGCTAGAATGCTCCTGATTGGTCAAGAAGATGTTAGCCCCTCCTACCGCCAGTATATATAAGAGCCAGACATCTGAAGCGGGAGTCAGTCAAGTCCAAGCGGAGAAAAGGGAAAGGAAATCTGAAGAAGAATCAAGTGGAGTCAAGCCGAAGTGCGGCAATGGAGAGAAGCCGAAGCTGAACGATCTAGTGTTCAACGAAGACAAGCAGCGCTGTGGAATTAATAGAGAAGACCTAAGAGAGAGAGAGGTCTTGAACTGAGGAGTCCTGAACGGAGGACTGCTGTATGGCCTATTCTGACGAAGTCTGTGTCGTAGCCTGTTGTGTCGTCGTCGGGAACGGAGCTGTCCCGAATTAAGGAGTAGTCCCATTGTGCGAAGTAGTGAGTCGACAGCGAAGGCAAGAAGAGATAGAGGAATAGTTCAGCCTGTTCTGGAGATACCCATGTGGTATAAAGTGAATCCCTTAAAGATTCTCTCTCCGGCTGAATCCTGTCTGGCCACTCTGTGAGCTGTGGACATTGTCACTACGGAATTTCTGCCTGTGGACTACTATTTGTAGTGTGCTATCCTGTGTGTTCGTCTCGGCTGTATATAGTTGTCTCTTGTACATAGTTGTGTTGTGAATATTTGTTGTCTTTGTGCTGTCTTGTCCCCGTCCTGTAAATAAACGTCTGTGTTGTGTCTTCTACTAAAGGACTGGTCATTCTGTGTGTTCTCATCGTCATCTCACACCATACACAACCACTATATACAAGGTAAAAAGAACCCGACGGATTTAAGGGTAGGAAATCCGTAACAATATTAAGCAAATATTCGGTTTGCGCAATACATTTATACTAGCAAAACTATGGATTAGAGTAATTTTAGCAACAGTATTTAAAAAATCTTATGATATATTCAACTAGTTATACACAAAAGAGACAAAAGAATGTTTGTTAATTTACATTCATATCGTCAGCTAATTATTTACCTCTTCTAAAATGTAGCTAGTGTAGCTTAAATATAGAATAAATATATCCTTTAAAAAATATCTTTAATTGTATCTTTAAAGGATTTATATTCTTTTATTTAAGGCTTACAGCAAATTGCTTGTATGTCTGTTACAAGTTTTTTTTTATGTCAAGTTTGAAAGTTATCATAATGTTACTATGTACCTTACTACACTGATAGGAGGACTGAATTGAGCTTTCATGTCAATTCGAAACACTGTTCCAGAATAAATTGTTGCATTATTCATCGAAATATACCTTGCCTTGATATGTGACGAATCTGTGCACGCATTTATGGAAAAGATGTGAAAAGAACAAATTCATATATTTTGGATCTATGATATAAATAAAAAAATAACATATTCTTATTAATTTTTTAAATATCTCTCTTGTTGATTTCATAAATATTGGTAAAATGGTTTCTGTCCATAATTCTGTCCGATGTTTTTGTATATTAACCATGGAAAAAGGCAGTTACTAGAAAATACTACGCGCTGCATACATTTTTTATTTTTAAGACTTGAGAAATATTTCGAAAACAAAAGCGATATAAATTTATCGTTTTCAATAAAATTATCGAACTATCAATTTGATAGTTTTATCATAATTAATAATTAAATTACCAGTCTGTTTATTTTTAAAGGCAGTATTTTATGTCTTTGTTCTTAATTGATGAAACACAATCCAAACATTTACCGACTGACTTAATCTATGATATGACATATGACTAATATATAAACCCTAAGCATTTTATATCAGTTGCAAATTCATTTAAAAAATGACAGAAAATTTATTATAATATTTTGATATTATTTGGGGAAGAGGATATATCATCTAATAGAGAATATAAATCATTTAAATTAATTTTAAATATCGTTATTCCTTGTTTCGGTTTAAATTTTTAATAATAAAAGTGCAGAATTTTGATTTCTTTATGATGCAGAATAAAAAGAAAGATTGTATTAGATTTTCGAGTACCCCCATTGTAATCGCCACGCCATGGAGGACATTTTGGCCAGACAGATTTATTCATGCACTAGCCACCTAATATGCGGGGATTAATAGGTTGGTGGGTTTTGAACTCACAACCCAATTAATGCAAATCCAACCCCTTTACTAACCAAGTTCTCCTGGCCACAACACGTCTTTTTCATAACAGAAAATGGCATAATAAAAGTGATCAAAAACATTTAGCATGTAAAGTTGAATTTCCCTAGATATTCAATAACATTAAATATATTTAATACTAGCCGCCTTTGGCGACCAGCTGGTTCGCCATGAGTAAAGCGTTCTAAAATTTTCAATTAAATCACATATTCATTAGCCTTGAAGTAATTCCGGGCATTGATTAACCTGAAATTAATATTTTCTTTAAGATGATGGATGGAAAGTTCTAAAAGAACGCGTTTTCCTAATAATATTCTTTAATTTTATAAATCAGTCAGTTTTAACTATCGGTTATGCTTCCAAAATATTAAAAAAAATTCGATGATGTTGCCAAAATATTAAATATGTTTTTTAAAGAAAGCGAGAAAGGAAAAAAGTATTAAATTAATGATACAGATATTGCAAACGATTACATAAATATGCCATTAAGTCGGGATTTCAATGCATATCCTGTCTAAATTCAATCAGGTTTACCGTAAATAAAGAAGATTTGTTGAGTTAATGATATAGATATTGCAAACGATTACAGAAACCTTTGCTTTGCATTTATTTTTTAAAGAAAAAATCGCATTTTATATTTCTTTTATTTTATCCAGTCACGTGCTGGAAGTTGCATTTCTGTAGATTCATTTTGCGATGATATTTTTTTTTTATTCGAACTTCCGGCATTCTTTTATTTTATCTAGTCACGTGCTAAAAACTTGGTTAAAATATTTCTTTAAAAATTCGTTAAAAATAGAAGCTTAAGTTAGAAATTTAAAAAACTAATACCGTTAGAAAGCTAATTTTTAAATCTTTAAATTGATGTAAAAATCATGTTTATGCGATCATATTTTCGGAAGTTATAGCGGAAAAACGTCGAAATTTCGCTTAAATTTTAATTAATTTAAATTCTAATTAAAAATTCGAAAAAAGGGCTCCGAGGTGCACATTCCGGACCTCCAAGGTATACATGTACCAAATTCCAACGGTCTGGGCTGTAGAGCGCCAACACACACACACACACACACACGCACACACACACACGCACACACACACACACACATTGAGCTTTATTATAAGTGTAGAAGAACAAAATATTCATAACTTTATGAAAGAAAAAAAAGGAAAATTACCAGTCTAAAGTTTTATTATATAATATAACGAAAGATAAATCTGACAACAGGTATTGACTTCATTCATTATTTTACGTTGTAATTATAAATTCTGGAAGATTTACCAAAACTAATTAGATTATGAAATTACGTATCCATTTTTCTAATCAAATTCTTTCATGAAATTAATTTCATGTGAAGTTTCTTACTTCATTCTTTCCCTAATTAAGTTTCATCTGGAATTCATTAATTTAAAAGAGAATAAAAATCATTTTCGTTCTCTGGATACAAAATAAAACAAAAGAATTTTAAAATGCCTTAATTTTCGAAATAAAAATCATTAACATGTAGAAAAATGAAATTTATTTTTTTTACAATGTGACAGTCTGTACTCAGGGCAAATATTCAAAATAAATGATGAAACATATTCACTTAGTGCATATACTTTCGAAGTTTCATTTTCAATAGCAAATAAAGGAAACTGCAATAAGAAATGTATTTTGTTGTAAGCGAAAATAAAGAAATATAAACCAAATAATGCAAAAATATTGCGCTGGTAAATTTACAGAGAAGAT
>JAPMOQ010038156.1:1236031-1248143 GCA_026543055.1 Argiope trifasciata | reverse complement strand
TTTTTGTTTTGTAAATGCTAAGACAATTATAATCTTTAAGATGTAAAATGCATCAAAAATAATGGTGATATTAGTTTTTATTATTTAAGATATAAATATAAAATTTACTTTAAAATATTATGCCATGCTTTGACTTTACATGTAAAGTGCAATGTTAAAGGCAAGTATGAGAGAAATATACATTATTTTGGACTTCTTTAATAAGAGTTAAATACATTAGTAATTGATTATCTAAAATCAACAGATTTCAATCTATTTAATTGGAGGCAATTACTTTTTAAATTAATGAAATTGATAGAATTTGAATAGCACAAATTCCAGCTTTGCTCAATTTAAATAAAATGATATTTAAAATCTAATCATTTAAATAATACTATTGCATATCTGCTGATTTCCATAAAGACAAAAATTAACAGATAATTCGAAATTCTTGAATAAAAATACTAAAAGTTGAAACAGACAAAAATTATATAAAGAAAAATATTCTAAAAGTCGATGAATATAAAAAATTAATGATGTCAAAACTGCATACAACTTATATTGATCTTTTTGTATTCAATATTCCTTTAAAATTTTCGTAGTACAACAGAAATGAATAAAATATTGCCGAATCACTTTAGGCAGCCGCGTCTTACAATCTTAGATAACTTATCTTTAATGGATTTCGGTGCCAAAATAACAGCTTTACCACTTCTGCCTCTACTAAAGGGGCCTGGTGAGCAGCAGCAGCATGTGATTTGCAGAACACCCTACGGTAGTCGGATAAATGCAGTGTTGACAGGAGAGACTCTTAGCAATTCGCACGCCATGCTATTCACTACACACATAAACAAAGAGTCATTATGCTATAAGAATATTGCGCTGGGAGAGCGACTAGAAAGAAGAAACAACAGTGAAATATGGCTTTTGAACACGCAATACTGCAATACTGTTAACTTTCTAGGAGGCAAGAAAGTATATAAAAAATGCACATCAAGGAAATTATGTTTTTGGACCAAGGAAAGGGGAAAAAAAATAATAATACGATCTTATTCTGAAAAGCTCGCTCATTTTTCTGGTTAGAATTCTCGGAAGAATTAACTAATTCAGTTTACTCTGGTGTTTTAATGAAAAATTGCTCAATTTTTCTCATTTGCCGTGAATAGTATTATTTTTTACTTAGTAGCGGGATTTTTTTCCTTAATTTCTTTCTAGTCTTTCTCATTTTTCGCTTTTTTTTTTCTTTCGTATATATGAAGATTTCTTTCTGAAAGTTAAGTAATGCTAAAACTACTAATTACTACATCTAAAACTGCGGAATTCTTCCACTTTGCGTGTCTCGGTGAAGTGTATTATGTGTCGAGAAAAAGCAACCACTTCTTATGCAAACTCACTAAAAGATATCTCATTTTAGTTTATAACATAATAAATATTAGAAGCGTTGAGTTTATTTAGGCATAAGGGAATATAAAAGTAAATAAAGTGTCTCAGAGAAGAAGCAGTATAAATATCAGCCATTTAAATCATAGATTATTTTATTATTTAAATGATGATCCACTAGGAAATGCATTCCGTGATATAAGCAATTTAAAACACTAGAAAACACTCTGTAATTTAGGTGCTTCTAAAATTGGATGAGGAAAAGAAATATGGAAGTTCATCGAAAAAGTAATCATAGTTTTTAGATAAGATAACTACAATAGCGTGCTGTTTAATGAACCATTTTTAACTTTTGCTAGATGTTTAAATTTATGTTTTTAACTTTTCTCATTTCGAAACTATCTTTGTCATCAGTGATATTTAAATTTTATTTTTTCGATATTTCATTGTCATTTTAGACTCACGGGGATTTGAAAGAGTACATCTGTTGAAGATAATAAATATTAATGGTTTAACATTTTTCCGGATCAATAATCGATTATATGTTAAAAAAGAAACGTGCTTTAAAGCAAACTCTGAAATATTCTTTATAATTCTACAGAAACATTTTAAAATTTATGTTCGCATAATCTTTACTTTAATAACGAAAACATCCAATAATGTCTTTTCAAATGGACTAGCATAATATTATTTTTTCATATTTAGAAGTTTTAACAAAATAAGGCTATATATATATCCTGAAAAACCGTCATAAGTTCCCTGATTCAGAATTTTTAAGTAAAAGTCTCATGTATAAGCATGCTTATGAAATAATATGCGTCATCCTATTTTTTTTTTTAAATATTCTTGAGCACGATTCAGCATCAGATTACCGAAGAAAAAATCTTAATAATAAAAAATCTAATATTGACAATAAAAATTAAAATCATCAAAAATATTAAATATATTTTAAATGAGCTCTACAGATGTTCTGGAGAAGAAAAAAACAGTTCTTTTTTCGTTAAGCCTAATTAAGATGAAGTTCATTCTTCTATATCGGAAAGAAATTATAATAATGTTTGAAAATAATTCTAAACATATTTTATCAATTAAAATTTTAGTTATTTATGTTTCACTTTTTAAAGTCAGGGAAATACTAAGACTTAGATTCAAACAATATTATCTAAAAGTATAGAACGATATTTCTTTCTTAAATTTTGAAATTCATCATCTCATAAAGTTTCCAAGAAAATGCGCCAGTATATGTTTTCGTGTATCTTTCCATCAAATATCCTGAAGTTTAACTAGTTTGAGAATATCTGAAGTTAGATAAAGTTTGTTCCCTCCATTCAGCTCTCAGCATGATAATAGAAGTAGTTTTGAAAGAGAGCGAGTACCAGTCACCGGTGTGATGCGATGGTGAAAATAAAGATACTCTTTCGAGAGAGCGACGGTTGAGATAAAGGGTGTGGTTGAGGCACAGGTGATATTGACAGGCCATGGAAATGACACACAGGACGTGCGTCTCGTGACGGAGATTGGATTGATAACTGGAGGAAAGGAACGATCAGAAGCCGTTGGATGGAAGCTCATTTTCTCAAACTGTCTAGTTCGAAGAGTTGAAAGACATGAATCTATGTATTCGTATTTTGATCTTGAATAATATACAGAATAATTATAAGAATAACAAAACTGGAGAAATGTATATCTTAGTAATTCGTAGTTTAATGCATTATGGAATTATTCTAGTTGAATTTAAAGTTTATATTATTTGTATAAATAGCTATGAATATTTTTAGGCAAATTCATATTGCATTCACCTTAATTTATTTTGAAACTACTCCGTAACTGGAAACGGGAAGCAAAATGAATTCGCGTTGTCCATTAGCTCTAATTATCAAGTAGTATTTTGTCTTTGGATACAATCATTTCCTAAGTACCTTCAAGTTATACTTTCAGTAGTATGTTGGCAAAAGTCTAAGTATGAGCACATGTGTATATTTTTCTTTTTTAAAAATGTCTCTTGTTATTTACAGAGTCATTGTCTCTATGTCTCTGAAACTGCTTTTAATTTCAATGATGCAAAAAATAAAGAAATATTTTTAAAATATTGTATTCTTCATTTCTTTTGCAAAATTCTGATATTTGTCAAAACTAGTGTAATTTCGAAGATAGATGAGTTAAACGAAGATAGTTTAGATATAGGTACATGAGTTAAACGAATTAAATACTCATCTACCTTTATCTAAAAGAAGTAAATACTCGTTAAAAGATTGTTCTGGTTTTTCTAATAACATTTTTTCCAATTTTTAATATTATATTACTTAATATTTTGAATATTTTTGGTAACGGCATAATTTTTAAATTCTATTGTGCTTTTAAAATGAATCCCAATGCTGTTTACAAAAGGAAAAAAAAGAAAACAAAAATATTTGGGAGTCATTTTCCCCATGTCTCTGGTTGTTTGAGGAAATACAAGACTTCAGTTACGTGTTGCATCAACTAACAATATGAAATCATCAAAATAAAAACAGATTAGGAACAGTAAACTATTTTGAAAAATTGAATGGCATTTTTTAAAAAAAACTAATGCATTTTAAAAAATTATTTTTGATTTGCTTAATTTATTATTCCTCTTTTTCTCTTCAGGAACCAAAAAAATTAATCAAACTGAATTTTGAATTATTTTATATCTTGCTTTGAAATTGAAGAAAATGAAAATATAAATTTTTAACTTACGCAGACAGTTTTCAAAAGAAAAATTGCTAGTCAGCACATTCAATCGTGGATTAAATGGTGTACACCTTGCTTTATAAAACATTTTTTTAAAGTTAATTTTGAAATGTTAGTTGTTGTTTTTTAAAAACAAATATTAAAAATATTTGCATTTAGTTTCCAAAAAAGTCTATATTTTTATTTTCAGCAACCATGCTGCAGTTATGTTAATTATTCTATGCTCATCAACTGAATGAAAGGCATAAGCCCTCATATTCATTAATTTACTATCTTATTGCCCTTGTTTTAATTCCAATTATATGTTTTGCAAAAAATAATGTGAACTGAAATTAAGATAAAGTTAATGAAAGACAAAAAGCATAAGCACTTCTAGAAGTTTTAACCCCAAAACAACTGAACTTTCATTAAAGAAAAGAAAATTATTCAGGAAGTATTAATGTAATTATAAATTAGTTGCTGTCCATAGATGAATTCTATGAAATACAATAAAAACCCACTAGCGCTGATCGGAAGATTCAATGTATCATGCACAAACATTATACATGCTAAATTAGAAATGCATGGACTTCCTTTAAGAAAAAACTCTGACTATCAAATACATATTCCAATTATTAATAAGTCTAGATTAAACGATAAATTATTACTTTATAAAATATAACAATGAACTCACTTCAATCTCGTGAGAGTTTATAATAAAATCGATTTCTTTCTTAGTTTTCAGATATCCGATATCTTAATCGATAAATTTATCTTTAAGCGTGTAATTGGGAAATACTTCCGTTCTTATTTAAGTGTCACGATCCAATATTAGATGACGCAAATATACTGAATTTCGAAATTTTACTGTATTCCCTGCGTAAAGGGAATTGATTATTTTAAATTTACCTAACTATATAGTGATTTTATTATAATTAACACCCTATATATAGCCTTAAAATTGTCTTGCATTGTCATGAGTATATAAATTCCCTTTAGCATTTTAATAAATTAAAAATATCTTGTCCACTTTTAAAACCTTACAGGAAAATTAAAATTTAAAAAAGTTTAATGGTTTGAAGTTATTGTTAACTTTATCTAAGAATTTTAACTTTGCCACATTTATGAGAAAAGTTAGGAAGACTGATATAATGGATTCTATTTCTTAAAATGAATACTTGCTTTAAAGTATAAACTAATGAAAATTATTTTTATCTAAAAGTATATGATATAAGAATTTTCAATATTTATGTCTTCCCTTGAGCTATAAGTATATTTTATGATTTATTAACTAATTTAAGTACGATATTAAGAACTATTTAGCTATTTATTCGAATTACAACCTGAAGCTAGTTTAATGGTGTTTAGAATTTAGTATGACTAAAAAAATAATTGCTTTTGCTCTTTAAAATATAACACGTACAATATATTAGTTATGTAAAGTATAGAAAATATACATTATATTAAAATATACATTATGTTATACAAAATATCTAAGTCAAAACTTCATTTGATACTACCCTATCAAGTATCAATGCAGTCTACGGTTATATATTTTTCGTACTACAATGAAAGTAGAATTACCTAAGAATAATTTGAAAACAGAAAAAAAATGTAAAATATGAAATTAATATTTAAATATAATTAAATACCATGCGCACATGATAATCAATGCAATATAAAAATAATACTTGATACAACATA
This sequence comes from Argiope trifasciata, assembly GCA_026543055.1. Classification (NCBI taxonomy): domain Eukaryota; kingdom Metazoa; phylum Arthropoda; class Arachnida; order Araneae; family Araneidae; genus Argiope; species Argiope trifasciata. The sequence goes on along the minus strand of JAPMOQ010038156.1, from coordinate 1,242,389 downwards.
ATTGCCGAAAATAAAATCTTGTATACACTTGAAATCATTTGAATGCTGAAATTACTTTTGACATTTACAAGGACTTGTTCTCGCAATTTACTTTGAGCAAATAGGAACAGTAAATTATCCATGCAAACTGAAAGTCTGAATATTCCTGCTATGTTTTGAATTCTCTTTCTAAAGAGTTTTTTTCTCTCAAAACCATGTTAATTGGGCATATTTGTTTGAAATTTCAGGAAAATGTTAGATTTAGTTTTAAATTCTGATTCTTTTATTGCAAATCTTAAATACTGTATAAAACCTATTTTAAACTGTAGAATCTCTAATAGAAATGAAAATTCTGAACAATACTAAAATAATGCATACGAAATTTTAAACATCATTATTTAATTTTATCTAGTAAAATCAAAAGTGAAAATGAAGGATCAAATAATTAACTCAAGAAAGGGAATTTTAACAAAATTCATTTCGTGTTTTATGAATTATTGACAAATGACTGAGATATTTTTCAATAATTTCACCCGTGTAAGGTATCAAAATATTTTATCAATGCTTTCAATATTACAATAACTCTAAAACATAACACAAAACACATCCATAGTAAAAACCTAGATAAAAGTTATTAACTAAATTCTTTGCTTTTTCATTCTTTAATTCTTCAGTACCTAAAATTTACTATTATAGCTTTCGGTTGCAGATTGAGTACACCAAAATAATTATGTTTTACTGTTTACTTGTACTTTCTGTATAATCAGTATAAACAAATTAAGCATTGGAGGGATACATGATACTCATAGCTCCAGAATATTGTATAGAATTATCTTATTTAAACAATATTATCGGATATTTTTTAACCTAATCTAAAAGTCAAAGATAAAAAGGAAAAGATTGTACACAAATCCAAAATAAAATATTCTCATACCCTAATAAATATATATCCAGAAACGAAACATCTTTACATGCAGTCTGGAACAAAAATATGATTTCTAGGCGGATAACGTGACTCTGCTCAGAAAGCAGTGAACAGTTTTCCTCTTACGATGGTTATACGCAGGTATCTCGCGTTACCAAGATGCTAAGTCGTTTACTTATGAGGCGTGGTACATAAGGAGAAGTCGTTAAATGCCCTCTAAACCAGATGTTTTACTGCTGATGGCGAAGTAACACCATTTTTCCTTTAAGATCCTCTATCATTGCTAAGAAGGGTAAATTTAAGACGATTCTCAGAAATGATATGGAAGGAAACATTCAAAATGTTTTTATATTTTAAGCTGGAGTTTTATATACTATATCTATTGGATGATTTATTTTTATATACATGAATGAAGATTTATTGTAAAATTTTTCTGAAAACTGATTTCAGAATGTGTTTTACGAAGTATTTCTATTTAATCAATTTTAGTTCACTTGTGTATACTATAATTTATATTATTTTATTTAAGAAATGGTAATTAGTTACTTATATAGATCAATAAGTGGATAAAAATTATCGGAAGTCAGCTGAATCTGTGAAATTCTTTTTTTTTTCGTGACTCTTTTTAAACTATTTAAACAGAGATTTTGTTTTGCACTCTTTTTTTTAAATCATGTTTAGTAATAAAGTAGATATCAAGTAATTATTTAGTAATCCTAAATATACTCAGAAATTTTATAAGCCACTTATTTGCTTGATTCATTTTGAATATATTGATTCATAAGATTGTTTAATTAATGATATAAAATACTTTATTTAAAAAAAATAGCTAGCAAAGATAAATTTGAAAACACACACACACACACACATATATATATATATATATGTATGTATATATATATACATACAATTAAACAAGAAATTCTTTAACTCAAATTTATTAATCCTGTGCCTTAAAATAATTTTAAATTTTGAGCTTATTTAAACAGTTATCCATATTTATTAGCCGTTATTGTTTACTAAATAATAAGATTCCTCTCAATATTATGTGAGTCCATGCTATTATTTAATTATAATTTAAGTAGCTTACATTTATGAGGGTCTACTCTTTAGTGACCCTAATGCCTTTTAAACTGGGGAAAGAAAAAGCTATTAATTTTGTATAAGATAATTAAAATTATTGTTTCAAAATCAACTGTGCTATGTGAATATTATATTATTATGACTACTTATTTACTATTTCGTATATATAAATAAGAAAATAAGTTTGAGAACTTTAGTCAAAATTGTAAAATTTAAAACAAAATGTTTCTTGTATGTTTTTAAAAGTTTAGTCATATATTAATGAACATATGAATTCATTTTATAAAAAATTTTATATTCCTAAGAATAGTTATATTAAATTTCTTATACCTATTGAATGTATCTATTAAGAAACATACAAATTAGTATGATCGATTTGATAATTGTTAAACTATTATGCGTGTTTGAAAATACAGATTATTTCATCACACTTTCTTTCAAAAAAATTTTTATCCGTCAAATTTAAATTTAATTTCACAACGGTTTTCCTTTGCTGGGTTGTGGGATTCTTTATAATAGATTAAAATTTCCGCACATTGATACATTTTCTCTTCTGCAGCAATTGTAAAGTATTTCGCAATTTTATACTATTTCCATTTTTTTTCTATGAAATTCATTAAAAAACATTGTGTGTAATTTATATATCTGGAATAACTTAAATTAATTATTAAAAAATTAACGCTTTTAAAAATAATTATTTCGACAAATTATTCAAGAATTTGAAAAAGCAGCATAATATAAATCAAAATAATTTATTTCTAAATTTGAAAGTTACTATCGTATCTCAGACTGCAAATAGCATGATATAAAATTAGTAAAACCTCATTACAGATAGTAGAATATAAACAACAATGATAATTTATTTCTTAGGCATGCAAATTTCAAAAATAAACTGTATCTAATTATATCGCAAAAGATGAATTTATAGATTTGTTTAAATGAAACCTTTTAACATCACTGAATAATATTATACTATACGACATATGAATAAAAATTCAATTTGCAACAAAAAATGAAACATATTTACAAATGCTTATTTCAAGTGATGCTAAAATAGCCTTTGTATTGCAGTATGAAATAGGTTTCAAATTATACAAAATGTTTATAAACACATTTATTTAAGAAAAATTCAAAATTTGATGAAAATTATACGAGTTATATTAATATAAAAGTTTGAGAAGAATTGTAACTCTTAAAACCATGAGAAATATAAATAAAAAATCAAAACAACATAAATAATAATGAAAGAGATTTCAAGTTACTAATCATCTTTATTATGTATTCATTAAAAGTCAGAAACATTACTTATGAACTTCTTATTTATGATCTGAAATTAATGATGATAAAATAGCTTAAATTATTATACCTTTTTCTTCTTGTTGTTGTTTATAATGGCACTTGTCATTTACAAGTCTGTTGATTGCTGTCAGCATTTTGAAGACAAAATGAGTATCTCTTGTTTTCAGTAGCACCAACTAGGTCTAAGAGTACGAATTAGCTACTTCATGCTTCACATTTGCTTTCACAGTCCCTTTTTACAGGAGGAGAACATTCACACTACTAACAGATAGAATACAGAATAAAAACCATGTCCGAACAGCGACGTCCAAAACACTATGAATACGAGCTCTTCCTATGCCAGGACGATGTCGATTAAAGTTATTGCAATAAAATGTCAAGGATTTTTTCAGTCTTTTAGATAAATAAAAAAAGCTTGTACTATTTATTAATGCACTTAAAAGATGCATTATATATTTTTAGAATCCAAAATATGAAATGAATAGTCTAACTTGAATGTAATATTTTTTGTTACGTTTGAATAATCAGGATTAATATTATTTAATGAATATTATCATTATCAAGCAGGGGGAAATATATCAATGGAAAAAAAAGTTAGACAATGAAGTCAATAAATATAATGAAATTAAAAATATACAAATAAGAAAAGGTTTGAAATTTTTGTTATGACAAGCTCAATTTCTAGGGAAGTGGTGAAGAAATGTAAACTTCTGGGAATAAAATTAACCATAACAAATTAAATTTTTTTTAATTCCTCTATTTCTAAAAACAACAGTTGGGTAAGTTTTTTTCCAAGTCTGATGCATATGCATATTTCCTGGAAATTCGTTGACATCTTAAAATAGCTTTCTATTACCCTTTTCTAATCTTTCTGCGAACAATTTTCAATTTTCATTCGGCAGAGGACCACAAAATGTAATTTTTAAGGATTTGTTTCATTTTAATTATTTGCATACTATAAAAAATGCTGTAGTTCTTTGAGATTTTCCAGAAACATTTCTATTTCTCTTTTTTCGCTTATATTTTCATAATTATATTATAATTCCTTAGCATAAAATATATTTCAAAATAAGAAATAATTTATGATGAATTTCAATTTAGATTTTTGATTCTTTCCGCACAATATTTCATTTAAAAAGCAGCGTTAATTCCTGAAACTGGTAATAAAAATTTTCAATTGAAGATTGAGATTTCAATTGAAGTATATTGCTTCATGACTAATTTTATTTATATTTTAAAGGATTATACGGAATTTTGAAACGCTAAATTTTTATTAACTTACATAGTTTATTTGCTACAAGAAACTCCATAAAATATTATCATGTAACTCATTTCTGTAATGAGAATAATTGTAAAAATGACTTTAATTCTTCAATTCATGTAATTTAGATAATTCAGAAAGAAGAAAATGATTCTTCATTTTAAAATATCTGAATTATAAAAATATTACTTTCAATTTAATTAATTTTATTATTTGCCCTGGATCCAATTAACTAAGTCAAACAATTCAAGTGATTTTTCTTGGCTTTCTGAGACTACCAGTTTTATACATTTCTCCGTTTTTATTTATTTTATTTTATGACATCCAATTATTGATGAAAGCAGAAGGAAACCCAGAATAATTTTGCATTTACATTAATAATGCAAGTTTATAAATATTTGCACAATTTTTAAATTATGTCAGAATTAAATCATTCACCTTTTTCCTATCATCTCAGAATCCTTGAAAATATGGAAAAAGACTAGTGATGTTGAAGTATACTTAATTGGGAAAAGATACTATTCGTTTTCACTGAAATTATTCCATATATAATTTTACACATTCTTGGAATAAAATGAATATCTATTTTTTTCTTATTATCTTCATTTCCTTACTTTAATTCGTTTTCGTAAGCTTGGAAAAAAAAACTAGTTGTCAATTAAATGTGAATTTATTATGTGAATTTTATATGAACAATAAAGACTTTCTTATGATTTATAATGTTATTAAATTGTATGGGCTTTTTTGATTTTAAAATCATTTTCAATAACTTTCCTGTAAGTTTGTTGTTTTTTTCTGTTTTCACTGATACTACAATATATATTTAACTTATTCCTTTTTAATATATACCAAAATAAAAACTGATAAATTGGCAAATTCTCTGTCCAGTTTCCCTTTTTATTTTAGGATTTTTCATTTAAATTTTACTCAATCTTCTAGCTATAAAATTTTGATTTAAAAACTAAGTTCAATTTCATTTCCTTATTATTTCCAGTTTTCAACTCTTTCATATTTTCTGAGTTAAAATTACTAATTAATCTAGAAGCACCAATTGTGAGAGTTGCAAGAAGTATTTACTTTACGTTAAATAAAATAAAAAATGTAAAATTTATTTGAAAAGTGTGAATATTATTTGTAATATAACACCAGTTCCAAAACTATAATTTTTACACTCAAAAAATTTTTACACTCAATTGTAAATGCAAATGTAAAAATTCTATAAAGTTTATTACCTCCTTAATTTATATTAATAATATGATTGATAAACGTGGTGTAATCTACTAAAAAAATGAACCATGACGTTTCCACAAACACAATATTTTCATTTACCCTACAAAGCGATCACACAGTTAATTTCAAGAAAACAGGGAATTGCGCTTTTTTTAGGTAAATTTCCTATTTTCTCTAGTTTTACACAAATCACAAAATTAATTTTTATAACTCAACAAATAGTGCACTTTTATCAATGTAAAGATGAGTGGTAACATTATTAAGTTTTCAAAAAGTCAACTCTATATGAAGGTCACTTATCGCAGTACTGAAAGTCAAGTTTTATTAACTTCATTAGGAAATGCTAGATATTTAATTTACTCCACCCTACTGAAATTTTTGCTGTGTATGATGACAAAAATATATTTAGCATTCAACAATTCAAGCCTTTAATTTATATTATTTTAAATTTGATAATTTTCAATATTATGATTTATAGTTTCAAAAGCTAACCACTAAACACTTTATCTCAAGCAAAATGCTAAATACCATTTAAAATCATTCAGGAGCTTTCGAACGTGCACTATTGGAATTTTTTTTGC
>JAPMOQ010038156.1:1129252-1216031 GCA_026543055.1 Argiope trifasciata | reverse complement strand
TTTTTTTTGTCGAAGCAATCAACACGATATGCATTTGCATAATCGAAATATCGTTTGTAGATTCACTTAATAAATAGCAAAATCCCTGTTTGCACGGGAAAATTTCCATTATATATAATTTCCTTTGAGTGGCATCGATAATAATTTTATTTTGTATGCGTGAGATCAAGTCTGAATAATATGTGCTTTTTTCTGCAGACAGAATTTTGAGCACATTGAATGACAATATCCTGTGTAGAAGACTATTCATTAATGAGCAGAAAAAATAAGAGCTTTCACAAAATATTTTTGATTTCATTTTTCTCACATTGACAGACTTCAATCGTAAGAATTTTATTTTGTTTGATAAATGTGCAATAAACACCGAGAGAAATGTACCGTTTGCCATTTACTGTTTTGACTTTCGTCAATCAGTTTTAAAATATAGCCTTCGAGGATGTGCAAGCAATCGGTTTTACCAAGTTTCATCGAATCGGTGAACAGAACGGCGGCGCATAGGATACGAAAAAACAAAAATTCATGATATGATAACAAAAATATGATAACCATACTATGCATATAATCTTCGGGCAGGCACAAGCAATCAGTTGACCAATTGCTTAAAATTCGGTTGAATAGTTCAGCAGTGCCATAACGTAAGAAAAAACAACAATTCATTTTTAAATAATATATTTATTTATTCTTTTAGAATTGTATTGCTTGGTGTTCTTTGAGAAATGTAATGGAAGAAATTATTTTTTGTACCTTTCGCGAAAAGTTTAATATTCGTTCGGAATTCCCAAGATTAATATTAGAAAATGTGATTAAAATATTCTCTTTAAAGACAGAAAATATATTTATGCAATAAATTTGTTGATATAGTTGAAGAAATAATTTTTTAAAAGATAAATTGATACAATTATACTCCAATATTTACAAGATATCACACAAAAAATTCTCTAAAATGTTATTAAAAGAATATAATTGATTAAGCTTTTCCATGAGTGAACTACAGTCTCTTTAAGTGACATTCAATTTAGTTAAAGGAAGGTTAGGAAATACATTCATCATTTCCGCCCCCCTAAAATTAAAAAAAATTGTAAACGCTTGACATACCAATGATCAATTAATCAAAAGAATTAACAATTAATAATTTAATGCAAAACTTAAAATTTGCATTTAAAGAGATTTTAACTGCGTTATTGAAAAATATAACCCTTCAAGCAATTATTAGAAAATTTATACTCGGAAGTCCAGAAAATCAATATATTATAGCTCACATTATTGAAATTAATTCAGTGTTCTATAAACGATTAATAACATTAAATGTTTTAAAATTGATTAATTTACTAAATGGCTCAAATTTTAAGTCAATATTAATGATCTAATGATCTTTAACTACAGGAATACTCAAGTTTCAAATTAAACACTTTTGCAATGTCATCAGCTTCAAGATAGATGATTAGAATCATTCCTAGTTCCAAGAAAATTAAAATGCTAGCTAAATTATGATAGATATTTTCATAAGTTACAAATGTGAAATTTATTCCTAAAATTCATTATGTGGTCGTTATCTAAATTCGATTTATCTAAAATTAGGTTGGTAGCAACTAAAATATATTACATCTTTCATATCATGATTTGATTCTCAAATTAATTGTCTTGACCAAAAGCAAATGATTGAGGTCCTTTATTAATATTTTCTATCGAAATAGTAATATTAATTAATTTGCATTGAATACTTCCATCGGTTGTTTTGGTTTTGACTTTTTTCCAATAAAAGTAAAACTATCTTACACAAGCCTTCATAATTGTTTCATTAAATTTAAATAGAACTTTCTTTTTATTTTAGATAAAATGTAGAGAAATAATGTTAGTATACGAAATATTGATAAATTTGCTGTTGATGATTTAATGATAAGTCACAAAATTTGAATAAGACATTTAAAAGACTTTTACTTGACGTTTATCAAATTATAATTGGAGAAAATGAGATGGATTTTACCTCTGAAAACTTGGACAAAAAAATAATTGCAAAGCGTTTGTGTTCTGTACAAAAAATAACTGCAAGTTTAACTTAATTTAAATTTAAATCATTTCTTTAAAGTAATGTATAATTTAGGAAATAAAAAATTTCTTTCGGTTTCCCTACAAAAAACCGGTATTATAAACATACTACCGATATGTTTCATGGTATTTTTGACAGAACTGTAAAAAAAAAAATATGTTAGTGCATGCGCTAATTTCTAACTAATATTCTTTATCAAAGAAAATTCTGATTTTTTTTAATTCCAAAGCAAAAATGAATTAAGTTATTTTTGTAAAATTTTCAACGTAAAAGGATAGTTTTTCATTTGAAAGTATGAACAAAAGAACCATGCTGTCACAAAGTAAAACAGAATCAAAATAACAGGACCCAGCCAGAAGGTAAAGATCATTGTTTGTATCCTTTATTTATATAATGTCTGTCTATATGTTTGTTTATGGCATATAGGTGTTTGCAAGGCCATTATAATTTATTCCACCTTTTTGTATCGATTCGATTATGAATGTCTGTAAAGTTTGCACACAGCTAAGGGCCTCAACAATGTAAAGAGGTGGTGTCTGTAAATAACAACATTTTAATGTAACTTCAACCCGTTACCATTTGTTTTTATTTATTCTTGTTCCTTTCATTTAATTATTATTGAGCCAAAATATTAAGTATAGTTGTGCAGGATTTGGCAACGATTGGAAGGTTTGTAGTTTAATTTTTCCTCTTCTTCTTTTTTTTATCTTGTGCTCATCCAACTGGTTAGAAAATTCCGTTTCATAGACACCGGGGACACAGGATGACATTATATTAGACTGTATACTTGGGTGCGATGATGTATTGTTCTCTTTGACCAGCTCATATTTACAACATTTCTTATTTGGGGAAACAAGGAATAATTCATGCAAGATAAATTTTAGATCATTACGAAAATTACATTTGGTTCATTCCATCTCTACTTGACAAATGCTAGTGTAGCCTACTGAATTGACTTTTTATTCTAATTTTTTAAAAAAATGTTTTAAAGATGGTTGTTAAATATTTGTTGAGACTTGATCTGGACTATCTGAGTAGACAGAAATTACAGATAATTCAAAATGAATATATCAATTACAAATAACTATAACTATTTAACCCTGTTGATAAATTATTTTTCATTATTACATAATGTAAATAGTAATTCAATTTTTATACAAATGTCATAGAGGCTAAAAGGGACTTCTCTTGTTCTCTTGTTCTAAAAGGGACTCTCTATTTCACGCCATACATTCTAAAGCATGTCTACAGTCACCAACTCAAACGCATTACAAATCCATACTTTGAGTTCTTCAGTAACTACCCAAAAGCAATTATTGTTTTGGACAATGGCAACACATACACTTTGTCTTTTACTTAACTCCACAGATAAAGAAAGCAGATCGCCGATGCCATCTGGATATGTAGTTCACATTTGGAGGCTCTTCATTGTAACGCTAATGAGATCTTCTCTGCACTGTGATAAACGAATTGCAATTGTTAAATTCTAACACACATAATATTATCTTAACGGGAGTCTTCATTTTCAGTTATGAGACGCCCGCAATGAATGAGCTCCTTTTCGTTGCCAAGTTTCGATTCGAGCATGCGTAGTCTTCCACTTCACTGCACCTGTGCTTTAAGCAAAATGATTTTGAGGTTTCATTTATATTATGGGCTAACCTAATCAAAAAAATTTTCATTAAATAATTATGGCCTTTTGCAATCTTTAAATTCATTTTCAGTTACCCTGTAAATCGCTTAGTAATTTTAACAATCATATGTTGTTCCTTTGACCATATACAGGCACACTAGATCTTATTAACAGGAAACAGCAAATCCTTTTTAGTCAAAATCTTTTTTGTTCTGTTGTAAGGAAAATGGTAATTTATGTATATCAACTCTATTTAACTCTTGATCCTATAAAATATCATTTATGTTTATGATTTAAAGTCAAACCAGTGTAAAAACACCATTGTAATTCTCGAAGGTAAATAAGTTCTATGAAACTAATGTTGTCTCACTTCATTTCTCTGACGATTGAAAGTTTATACTTGAAAGAAAATATTTCTAAGCAAACTTCAGACTATTATTTGATGCAAAATATTGCTGCATCTCTTAAGTCTAAGTAGTATTTTGATTATTTTTTGTGCATTTCTTAAGATTTTATTTTTTAATTTCAAACTATTTTCCGATTAAGAGTTTATTCTAAGAGCCTTTCTTTTAGAAGCTAGTTTTTTTTCACTTCTAGACTTCTCTCTTAGTTACTTACTTACATATGCATCCCTTAGGCAAGGATATATTTGAAACATTCATCATTTATTACAGCCATTCAATGAAAAAAATACATTCTAAATTTAAGCAATAGAAAGTAAGTTTTCACCATATATGATTTGCTTATATTGGATAAACTAATCTAAATTATAATATTATGGAAAAGTTCATTGTTTGAAACTTTTAATAATGACGAGTTTCTGTTTCTACCGTAAATGACAGTTGAATAATTCATTTATATCTCATGCATGTTTCACTCATTGTAAATTTATCACCACAAATTACATCCTAACTTCTTTCTTAGTCCAAATATGTTACTGATCTGCTTAAGAAAGTTCCCTTAAAATGCATGATCCTTCCTCAAGATTCTACAAAGAATGGGGAAAGTAGAGAAACGCCAAATTGTAATCAAAAATTAGAACTGGTATTCTCAAAACATAGGCTTACAAGCAAAGAAATTAAATGTCAGTTCCAAATCTCAAAGCAGATGGAGAAATGGAATCAAAAGAGATTATAAAACTTTGATTAGAAAAAGTTAAGAAAAAATGACGTCTAATATTGTTAACAGGTTTTTCTTTCAAATTATAAAGTTATGCAAAAATTTTACAGAACTTTACTTATTCATTTTATTGTAAAATTTTTACCCATTCATTAAATAGTAACATAAAAATTAAATAGTAACAATTCAAAAGCAACAAACATTTTAAAAACTACGAACTCTTGTAAATGGCGTTTCTTTTGTGAATAAAAATTTGAGTTTTATTTAAAAGGAAGTATTTTATTATTTGTATGAATGCAATTTACTTTTTCCTTTGTGTCTATCTTTACATCGAATGCAGATCTAATGTTGCAACATCCCATTTCAGATTCGAAATACTATGCTGTACTTTTAATCACATAGCAAGATTTTTTCAATTAAAAATGATAAAATTTAAATTTTTAATGTAGATAATAAAAGCAAAATTTCATTTAATTAGTTTTGCATTCACAGCATAATTGTGAAGTTACATATGAGGTCAATAGGAAGCTGACATTCAAAATCATTTCAAGATCAAAACATTCATTCCTGTCTTCACTATTAATGAAAGAATTTACGCATAAACTATATAAAATTTTGATGTGTTAAAAATATGGAATTTTATAGAATAAAAGTTACGGATAAAATATATTGCATTCATTTTTATACGAAAAAAAATTTAATTGATTAGTTTACTATAAGCACCATGCTCAAGTGATCTTAAATCTTTAATTATGCTTTATCGCGTCCAGTTTAAAACTAGTTCATTTTGCTTGCCATCATTTTCCAGCTTAATTGTTGAAGCTTGTATCTAAAGTTATGAATGAAACATTTTGATCAATTTATGGCAAATGTAAATACTTAGAAAACAAAATTATTTCTGAGAGTCACAATGACGTAAATTATAAGTTAATTATAAACAAGTAAACGTATCAAAATGAATCTTTAATTAATATTTTAGATTATTATTAATATGAGGTGTAGTTAGATATCTATTTCATATAATTATTCATTATTTTAATTATTGTTTTTGCAATTAAATTTAATTGCTATAGTCCATGTGGTTTATTTTTGGAAATCAATGCTATTACACTCGATAAATTTTGTATAAAACCCAGCTCCCTTAGTCCATCACTTTTTCAGAAAAATTGCTGGCATTCAAATGGTTAAATTATTAATTAATATGGCAGAATAAAAATTGTGTGATTGAATGCGTCGATGGGTTTGAATTCCCTCTTAACTTTTAAAAACATTGGTACAGAGAGTATAAAAATTAAGTCAAAATGTATTATTAAAATTAAGGAGTAAAACTAAAAAAATGGAATCGATATTATTCGAAAGACAATTTTTAGATTAAACAAATAAAAATACTATTTTTAAGGTAGTTTTTTCGAAAGATATGGTATCAATTTCCATAGACAAATCATTACAATTGCCTCACTGGGGGAATTTTAAACTCCTTTTTTTGTACTATATTAAAATCTCTGTTTTGAAACCTGAACTATCTAGAAGCCTTATCTAAAGTAATTAATGCACTTCTATATTAATCCTTTATAATTTTTGGTACATTTTTAATATTAATTTTTAAATTTCTATTTAATTAAGACAAAAGATCCAGGATATTTCTTTAATTTGGAATCGCATACATTTAAAACGAATTACGTATAGATGTCAGATAAAAGGAATTATGAGATGCTATGGAATTTATGATTTTCCTGAGCAAGTTAATCATTTGGAAGAAGTAATAAGGATGACATAAGTTATATAAGTTTAATATTAATGCTAAAAACAAAATTTAAAAAACTTTTAGTTTGAAAAAAATTATATTCCTTTTCTAAAAAGAATTTAAATATAATAATAATTTACAAATTCGTAAGTTAACTTTTTAAAAAAATTTAATATCAAAATATGACGTCAAAACAAAAGTGTTAAATCATTGAATACGTTAGAATCATCCCATGAAAGAAAACTAATTCAATAAAGATTTTTTCGTGAAGAAAACGTTCGTGTATTACTGTTTAAAAGCCATCTGCTACATATAAAGAGATTAAAAGCATGATAATACTTTAACTAGAAAATAAATTCATGGCAATGTGGGAAATAAAATGCCCTGCTGAAAAAAATGCGTCTTATTATTATTATTTCAGTGCAGAAATATATTTTTTTCGTCAATTTCGGAAGTTAAAATAAAAATAATAATGTGTTCTGCAGCAAAAAAAAATATTCTGATATATAGACAGATAGATTCAAGCGACACATTACTTTTCTGCCGAAACTGACGTCATTTCTTGGGTGATAGTATAATTCAATTCAGCAAACGGTGAACATTGCCCTTTTTATGTTGGTTATATGTAGGCATCTCGCGTTACCAAAATGCCAAGACATTTACTTATGGGACATGGTGTATAAAAAAAAGTAGTAAAATGTCTCCAAAAGCTAATGTTTTATAGGTGACGGTGGAGTAACCTCATATTTCTCCTTAAACTACTCTATCAGTATACAGACTAGGGAATTTAACTTGTTTCCTAAAAATACTATAGAAGAATACAAAAAAGATAAAAGTAAGTTTTTCGTTCTTAGAAAAAGTATTGTTTCTATAAGTAAATAAGAGTTTTTAACTAAAGTATTCCCGAAAAATATAGTTTCGAGATATATGCCTTGAGACATCTTCTCTATTTTAAGTCACTTCAATGATATCAGATTAAAGTGAATTCAAGTAATGTTGCACATAAAATATTTAATTGTGAAAATTAAACAGACAACATAATGGATAGTTTAAAATTAAATTGCACTTTAACTTTTTGATTCATTTTTTTAAAATTCTTGTTTAATGAATGGTTTACAATCAAATTTCTAAATAAAATACTGTACTGTTAATATTTTAAAGAGCACTTTACTTTTTTATTAAATAAGAAGTTAAATGTTTTTTATTCACCTCTTATACAACTATTAATTTTAAAGATAAATTATACTATTCATCAGTTTAAAAGAGCTCATTTGAGTAAAGAGTTGAAATAGTCAAGCCATATAAGGTTTGTTAAACATAGTTTTTTTATATATTTTCCTTACTAAAACTAAAAGCTCTAAATTATACATTATGACAAACTGAATGGGAGTGGTAAATACACTGAAAGAGCCAGAAAGACTGATATAGCAAGTCGTATGGAAATAATGTAGATTTTCAATCAATCAGTGTAACCCGATTCCGTGGAGAGTCTATTGCATCCATTCTTGCTATTACAATGGCAGATTATCAAGATTTAGCAGATTGTAAGTGATTTGCAACTGAACTTTCAACAACTCGAGATATAAAATACAGCATTTCCGAAGCAGCGAAGAAATTCGAATTTTCGCTCACAGGCCATTTCAAAGGTGTACCGCGAAAAAGCGGTGTGCCGTAAAAAGCCCTAAAAGAACGAGGGAGACGTTCAACATTATCTCAAATTGCTATGGATTTGAATTTAGGCCCATCAACAAGTATCAAAGTAGGCGCTGTGCAACGTATCTTAATTGTTATGAGTTTTCGCCGTGGTAGACTGTCTCGCTTACTATCGTTATCTCAGGGTCACAAAACTCTGCTCCTTGCTTGGCCTCTCCATTAAATTAATTTTAATTATTAAAAATGAGATTTTATATCGGAAGATTATTTCAATAAGAAATCTAAACTCTCTCAAAGCAATTGTAATTATCAAATAAAACGAAATAAAACAAAACAATACATGAATTTTTCTCGTTAATTTGAGATGCCAATGACTATTTTTTTTACCATAAAGCATTCTTAAAAGTATAATATGCTTCATTGAAATTAACCAATGAATCAGAATAATATGTTTAAATAGTTTAAATTAAAGTAACATGATACCTTTAGACATTCCGGACATCAATTAACAAACATGAAATAATAGAGAAAATCGGTTGTCTTTTGCACTTAACCTTTTCACTACAGATCCACCTTAGCTGGTCATGAAAACTTTGTACAGGCATGTCGGTTTTGGTTTCAAATGATAGTTGTAGATTGTAAAACGAATTATCAAAAAGAATGTCTAAATTTTACGTACTGTACCCCTCATTTAAAACAGAAGAGAATTCGCGCATCCGATTGGGTCAGATATTGGTTAAAAATTGGATTAATTCCTTAAGCATCATAAAAATATTTAAGTATAGTCATCATAGCTCAGTCCTTATATATGTCTGACAGATACAGAAGAAAAACTCATTCTTAACGCCACGATTTGTCACAATTCATGATTTTTCGCTTGATGAGACTAAATATGCTTTTAGCTAATAGAAATATATGAAAATACTTTAACTTAATGTGAAATATATACTTATGATAGTTTAGAAAAAGTAGGAAATAAATTTAATTAAAAAATGAAATAAAATTAATGAAACTTTATATATTTCAAATTTAGGTATTATTTATCCTTTAATTCTCTTTTTACAATTTCAAGTTTGTTTTTTATGTACAAAAAGTATTTGTTTTTTATTGACAAATTTTTACATCATACTCTATTCAGATATTTTATGTTTTACAGAAGTTTCATTATTCAATCATAGAATATAGCATTTTCATAAAATTATTATTAGAATGCAGTCATTCTCCTTTAATTGTAATCTTTCCTCATTTGAAAAAAAAAGTCTTACTAAACCTAACAATAAACCAGTGACATAACTTTCTTACCAAATTATAGCTACTAAAATATAACAATAAATTAGAGTCAAACTTTTGAATAAATTTTAACCATCTCTTTTCATTAATTAAATATTTTTTTTTACTCTCAGTGGCATTCAAAAAAAATTTCGTAAGCTCAAGTTACAATAATATGAAATTTCTGAGGTTCAAGTAAGGATCTTAAATTAAATCTTTATTTCAAAAAATGAAATGTGCGATCACGAATTTCAAGTTATCACTATTATATTTTAAGTAATTATTTGTCTTGATTAATTTAAGTTAGTAATCAGTTTAAATGGGTATGAAATAATAAAGACACTTATATAGTTTTAATTTTCCCTTTTACTAACTGACAAACATATTTTTGGACCTGCAACGATTTTGAGATGTAAAATACCAATTGCTTTTCAGAATATCGACGCTTGAGTAATCTGATAGTCTCACTATTATTTGAAACTGGTTTGAACTGGTTAATGACTTTAAAAAATTAAGACAAAAGTTAATATCGAAATAGTAAGGTCGTAAGTATATTGAATTAAGACGAATTGCTTAGAGGGAAACTGAGCTTCAATTTGGGAAACTTCAATCCCCATAAATTAAATAACTTCTTTCTTATCATTTTTTATTTAAAAAAAAAGCAATTTGGCAGTCTTTAGAAGTTGTACACATATGAAGCTTTTCCTTTTTAAAAAAAATCCATTTCCCCGTCTTTGAATTACGTTTTTAAAATACTTTTTTAATCTCCCTACAAATAAATCTTCTGACGATTTCCAGAAAAATACATTCCGCAATTTTTCGTTGATTCGTTTGCTTTTCATTATTTGAATTCTGTAGTAAATTTCATAATTCTTTTGGATTAAGTTATCTCTCCAGACCATTTCTATTCTGTTTTCTTTTTGTATATATTTTTTCAGCAGTTCCCAAATTAAGATTATGTCATTTTACGAGTAAATGTATTAAAATATTTCTAAGAACTTGTGATGAGAAAAATATGTATTCATTTATTTGATTTGCATTTATTTTTTTCTTCTTCCAAGCAAACTGTTATATCCAAGAAATAAATCCAAACCTAAGAATGGTAGCATTTCGATAAATTGGTACCTGATTTAATAATTATTTTTGGTATTAGTTTCCGGAAGTAGATTTTATGGTGAATCTTTTATTTATGATAATAAATTAAAGACGTTATGATAATAAATAAAAGGATTTGAGATTATTTATTTTAGAAAAATTTTAATGAAATGTTTTTAAGTTTTGTATTTTAAAAAGGAAATAATAACTTCCAATGCTTCATTTGCCATCCTGTACTGATGTCTAGTAATATATTCGTCAAAGTTTTTTTTTTTAAATAAGCAGTTTTTTTTCTTTTTTATTCAAATCAAATCTAATAAAAAGATATAAAACTATTTGTTTTTTGTTTGTCACACTTTCATTACTTTCACGCTACTGCAATTTTTCTGATAGTGCACCGATATACAAGGGGTGATCAAATATAAAGGTTCGAACAACACTGTGGATATAATTGAATATTAAACCACGAGACGCAGTCCTTCACAGTGTTACTAAGTTCGCCGTTAAGCTTGAAGCGCTTCCCTTTCAGACATTTTGTCATAGAACCAAACGCATGAAAATCGTATGCCCGAGGTATTCGACCTGTAGGCGGATGGTCGAGCTACTTCCACTCGAACTTGGTTAGTTCCGCGTGTCCCCGGAGATGTGTGGATTCACGTTATCATAGAGCAGAATCATCACTCCTTGAGTAGAGCCGGTCCTTTGTTCTTGCTGAATCTGTCTTTTGAACCTTCGGAATAATTCGCCGTTCCCATCGGAGATTATGTTTCTTCTATGCCCAAGGAATTCAACAAGTGACTGACCTTGGAAGGCCAACTCAAGGGCACTGTTAAGAATTGTCACAGGAATTCCTATAACAAGGAATCCTTCGGTTCATTAATCAATGGGATCATTTTGCTCACGCATATTTTGAATAAAGTCTTTGGTTACAACCACAGTGTCGTTTTGTACCTTTCCAATTTAACATCATTTCTACAAAAAAAAATGAGAAGTGTGATTCCACATTTCAAAATAATTTTTAAATTTGAACTGAATTAAGAATTTATATTTAAATTTTGTTTTAAAATTTTCTTTAAAAAAACTTAAATGAGAGATTTTGTCAAGAAATGCATTAGGTTAGAACTATCACAAGGGGTGATGATTGAAACATGAATCTTCAGATAAAATATGGTGGATTGGCATTTGACAATTGCATCGATAACAAATTTTTGGTTGCTCAGATTAGGAAAAAATCTCACAAGAATAGCATTATTAATCAAGCCCAGGATGAAGTAGGGGAAAGTATTTGTGACCACCCTCATTCATCTAACATATTTCAAGTCAATGAATAATGTGTTCAACAGAAGATCGTAAATGATCAAATGTGAGGTTTCGCTCATGAAGCATTATAAAGTTCTTTAAGTCATTCAACTTTGCAATAAGATAACATCATCATTACTGTCGGAAACATCCATATAAAACATGACAGAGACTGCAAATGTTTGTTATCCTAGTCGGTTTTGCATAAAGCTTCCTTTTGTTTCCAAGCATGGAATTCTCGACTTTTTTCCCCTACAACTGACAACTTTTTCGGATTTTATATTTTGTTACTCATATTTTTTGTTCTGGATTGTTACTAATAGTTCTGCATTCGCTTTTAGCTTTTATTGTGTTAAATATAATATTTTCCGAAAAAAAAAAGGCACCCTCTTGTGGACATTTTGAAACTGTTTTTTTTAGAAATTCCTTGAGTGCATCTTACATATAGCCTGTATAAAAACTTTCGCTACAATCCGTTCACTCTTTTGCGTCGTAGGATTCTCTTTATACGGTAAGTTTAATTATAACCACCCTGTAAATATTGTTATAAATTACTTAACATTTACCAGCTAAAAATGTTTCAGGTACTTGTACCTCAGTTTACTTATAAATACATTTATATAACCTATGAATCAGCTAATATTTGAAGAACTTAATATTGTAATCATACAAGAAACGCAACATAAAATTTTCACGTTTTAATCGAGATAGCTCATTCAGCCACGGTATACTTCTAGGAAATACAGATCTAATACTATAATACGAGGAATGGTTGCCAAGTCGAAAATCACCGCAGAATTAATAAACTCCGGTAAACTTAGGGGTCTGGGGTTTTTGGCCACGAGGAATCGATTGGCGCCGGTTTTGAAGCGCTACGGTAGAGCAGTTCGGAGTTACAGATAGGATATTTTCAAACTTTATTAGTTCGCCATAATGGCTACTTAAATTTTCAAGCTGCGTGCTGCCATCTATAGCCAATATGGCGAATTAATAAAGTTTTATGTTTATGCTGTTATAGGTTTATAATATGTTTCTTATGTATGTATATATGTTTGGTTTTTCTAAATAAATTTGTCAAAAATATTGAACTTCAACACACTTCAATCTTTACCTTTACTTTACCTTTGTATAGAATAGTTCCCTTTCCAAACTCTAACTTTGTTTAGAATAGTTTACAATGGTGCACTTTAACCGGTTATCTTTTCACCAATGGTTTTACAAATTTTCTTATGGCATGTATTGTTTTGATAAATCACAATTGAAAATTTAAATCTTCGAGTTAGCTTCGAGACCTGTTTTCTCCGAGCGGAGCTCGGTCACCCGCTGGTAGTAAATAAAGTTAAATAATATTTAAATTAAAAAAATACTGCACAATAATAATTAAAATTGTTGACTGCAACATTTATAAGCGAACCTAAAACAAAGTATTTATTATGAAAGTCAAAGTTTTTTTAATTATAGTGAAAGAACTGAAACACAATTATTTTTCAATGTCTTATATATTTTCTAATTTCTTATATCAGTATTATATCCCCACAATAACAAAAATTCTGGAAATCAGAAAAAAGATTTATAATAAAAGGGACTATTTTTTATCATGATTTTTACAAAAGGGATTCATTGATAAAACTTTCCACTTTCAGCTTTTGATGAATGGCTGATACAGCTATTGGAAATATTTTTACATCCTACTCTGTGAGCTTTTAAAATGCGTTTTAAAATTTCAGCAGATTTATCGTTTCCTCAACCTTACGACCACGATGTGCCCAATTCGGTATTTTTCTACTTTGAAGCATCGGCATTGTTCGATAATGTGACCATGGATACCTATACTACGAATTATACTTATGTCGTAACTCTGAAAAGAAATAAAAACCATAACCTGGCATCCGCACTCATGAACGAATGCGAAAAAACGATTTAAGAAAAAGTTTCTGAAAGAGGTTTGAATCTTTACCGCCTGCTCTTAACCAGATCGGAAGAACGGCTAAAGGAAAAGATCTTTTCTGTTTTCAGCCCTTCTACCACCTTTTTTGGGGGAATTTTCAGTTATCTTAGCTTTCTTCTCATTTTGACTTTCTTCCTTTCAATTTTTTAAAGAAACGGAAATGATTGTTGGCATAACAATCTATAATAGATGTGAATATTAATACTTCTAGTACATTAATCTTTCGAGCACTTTTTTTACTATGGTTTAAATTACTTAAGATAAATAGTATTTGAATACTTGATTCGTAAAATTTTTAAACTGTGAGTTTTAGAAATGCTCAACAAGGGCAGATTTAGAGTCTTGATAGCTTCAATGATATTGCTGATATCAAAAGTACTGTAATTAATTATATGCGCTAAAATAAACAGTAGTGAAACTCGTGAATCTCGAACGAGTAGTTGCAACTGTCGACGAAGTATAGCTCCAGTTATACATTTTATCAGTTGTGAAAAGAAATTTGTTTTTTGCAGTTGTTATAGGAAATAGGTCACCCGATGGAGGAAAAAGTATTTGTAGCTGATCATTATTTCCGTTCATACAGAAGTGGTTGTGAAGATTTGAAAATGGTGGCAGAACGATTCGGACATAATTTTAATTATACGACCTTAAGTAACAAAATTACACAGTCTAATGCTACAAAATTTCGCCATTCTGGTAGTGCATTGCGTCAACGGAAGTAGAAGGTTAAAGGAATGATGAACCGTAAAGATCCACCAAGAACTGTGTCTGCATTACGTGAGAAAATAGTTTTCTTTGCAGGAATATACAGCAATCTGTGTTTTATGCTATGTTTGAGAAGAGAGAACGATATTAACACTGTCAACACCGAAGCGGTGAACACTTACGTTACATATACTGAAGTAAACTGACACACTAATAGTATATACGTGTATAAATTTCTTTTGAGGAAAAAATAAACTCACAGATGAAAAAATGCAATTTTCTCATCTTTTAATACTTGTACTATGCAACTTTGTTGATCCTTTCAGTCCAGTACTCTATAATTTGGCGCTTACTGTATTTATATTATTTCTGGCGCTCTCACATTCATCCCATGCGTGTGAACATACTGGACTGTAATAAAAGCTTATAAAAACAACCATTATAATATTAAAACATATATAAGACTTATTAGTTATTTGTGCTTTGTGACTTGTGCGTAGAGAGATTGAAAGGTTTAGTCATCCCTCTAAAATGACATAAGAATCTATATAAATAACTAAATTTATAAAGACATATATAAATAATTCAATCAACTAGATTCACCATTTCCATTTGTAGTGTTTGAATTTATTTGTCTAATGGATTAATAGTCGGAAACGAGTTATTTAAAAAAATTTATAAAGAAGTGTAGAAGGTATGATTAATTTTTATTATTTCTTGAAAATATATTAGCCATTTTGCTATATAAATTACGTAAATTGCACATTTGTCAAAATATGCTATATACTTGCATTCCTAGAATTTAACAATACATACAAGTATAAATATATATTCATATAAAAATCTGTTTAAACACAAGTTTAATTAAATTAAACATGAGTACTATATTAATGCATATCATATAAATATTATTACCGAATTTTTCTAGTATGAATATAAGAGCCATTTTCATTCATAATAATTTCCAAAAAAGGTTTCATATGGCTAGGAGTATTTTAACTGATCTAAAATTTAATGTAATTGATTCCATCAACACAATTTATTTTTTCAATTCATCAATTGATCTCTAAATAGCGGTTTTTAATTGTTTTATAATTACGGACTTTGAAATGTTATTTTGTGACAGGAAGCCAAAAGTAAAACTTCAGTGTTCCCTATGTTTTCAAAAAGGATCAACAATCTAGCACATGGACTTTTCAACTATCACCATATTTTTATGGGACTTCAGGCAATGATTCTTTACAATTTGTTATTCGATGAAATAAACAATTCTTTAGTTGGAAACGAAGAAAATTATTAAATATGAAGGCAACAAATGCACGTAACAGAGAACAAAACAGGAAACACACACTACATGTGGCAATGACAGTAACAGCGAACAAAATGGACTGACAGAATCGACCGGAAGGAGGGGATGCACGTATCTTCCCATTACGGCCTCTACAAATGCCTGCAATTTTCCACTGTCTTCTCGATTCAGCTGTATCCGATTGCCGACTCGCTACTACATGGCTGGCTACTCCACACACACTGCTGCTTCAACAATAAAATCAATGACTCGGTACACAGCTTAATTTAGCAATCGCTTGTTCTTCGCTGAGGTATTTCACCATTGTTTAGCCCTCCGCTTGATGATTACAAGATTACGACTACCTGATGAACATACGATATACCACTACCTGATGAACAAGACAGCTGGCCCACACAGTTCCCATGAGGAGGGCAGAGAAGATCCTGGATTAGTCAGTGATATCGTGGTTCCTATTGGTTGAATTTGTAAAATTCTGAGAATTTCTATTTTGTCTTCCAAAATCACCAAATGGTAGCCAAGTTTGTCACCAAGCTCTTAGATCACTGACGTGACACACGATCAGCACCCAAAGGAGCTGCTCATAAAACGGTCTTGAAATTAGAAACTATATGAAACTTGTAACTTGTAACTATATGAAATGATACATTTAAATGGATTCACAATTTTACTCCCCCGACAAAAATAATGAAATTAAACAAAACAAGGATATGGAATCAGTTCAGATAGATAATATAATCATTTATTCCAGATTGAAAATTAATCAACGCTTATTAGGTACTAGTCACTGAAACTGCATCTACTATTTTTTCTGGTTAATTTTACTCGAAATGATTAAAACCCTAACGATGATTTAACTTCTTTTATCCCACAACAAAAACCTTTCCAAATCATCTCCTCGTAGTTTCGCACCCATTTATTTAACGTGAGTAATGGTGCCTTGTATTCTTTCTCTCTTTCTTAAATAATGAATTTTGTTAATTATTAATCCCCACAGCCACCCTAACTACGAAAAAACAATTCCATTAGTTTCTTTGTAGGAAAAAAACATTCTTAAGAAAACGTATTTCCTTTATCATAAATGAACATGAACGAGAAAAAAAAGAAATTTGATTTATTCCCAGAGAATTTGTTGAAAAGTTTTGCCGTTAAGATAGGAATTTGCTGTTAAATGTCTTGTAGAAAACTCATTAATACCAAAGCAGTTTGCATTTGCCGCTTCTATCATTATTCCAATAAAATACTTATCTGATGTATATTAATCTTGTCTCCATTAGCAGAAATTTCAGCAACTTATAATTAAACAGGTTTTTTTTTTTCGTATTGGCAATGAATTATGTTTCTGAATCTTGAACAATAAAGGATACAAATATCTAATGGAATTGCGATCAAAATTACATTAAATTAAAAAAAAATACACACAAGTTTTTGAAAAAAATATCACGATGTCCTGAAAATAGTTTGTGTGATTTTGAATATTATAATGATTAATGGAAGAATGTTTTTTTCAGTTTCGAGTTGCAACCTTCGAATATTTTAGAATAACAGTTTTTCATAAATGAGGTAGACGCGCATAGCAAATGTTTTTACGCACTTCCTATTCAATATATTCAAATAGTTTACATTATTTTAATGCACTCTCAGTTTTTATGATAACCAATTGGAATAATATCATTGAAATTTTTCAGCTCATTCCATAATAAAGGCGTTCCTGTTTTACACATTGCCGCATATAGTTGTGAATTGAAAACCGAAAATACAATAAGTGATCAGATTTATTTCTTTTTGAGATCAAAAAATGAGAATTACTGACTTCCTGGATTATAGGTAACATTTCTTCCACGTAATTCTGGCGTCCTGGTTCAGGCATGGTTTTTCTTCACCCTATGTTCTATCTGTGAGGTGTGGAAAAGCATCCTTATTCGGTTAAAAGGTTGTGCAAGTGAGTGTGTTTCATCTTCATGTGAACTAGAAGTCAGACCTCAGGTGTTGAGGGGTCTTTATCCTCAGAAGCTACTGCACTTCCTCGCTTCATTTCCGGGGTAACGCGGATAAGAGATCATCGTCAACAAATGAGAATTAAATGCTATACAGTATCGTAAGAAAAATTGGTGTTTGCGTTTGCATTAACCAGTGTTGAAATGCATGCATTGACTATTTTTTGCTTGATGGCGGTAAATAAAAACAAAAATATAGTTCAATATCGGTAAAACATATCAGTATTCTGTAAGCATTTTTCAACAGAGTGACTGAAAACCTAAATTTAACCCAGAGCTATGATTGTAGTCATACCATCTCATATTATTTAAATCATTATATCTGAGAGTTTAAGAGTTTATATACATGTGAAACTACAGATTTTCAATCCCATGAAACAAAAAACATAAATGCCAATTCCAAATTTAGTACGGATCTGCATTTTACATCTGAAATAAATACATCAAATTATATTTATCTATTTCATCATATTTTATAGTTGTTATGTTCATTAATCAGGTAGCCGGACTTTCTTTCTCACAAGCATTTTATCATTTCACATTTAATTTCTTATTCTATATTTTTATATTTTTACTGTTGTCTACTTAGCTATATTTTTAGGCACTTAATAAAATTTTATTATAGTCATTAGTATTGCCATTTGATAAATGTTTATTGTATTTAGTGATTTTCTGCTGAATAAGCTTGCCGCTATATAACTTTTTTCTCTTTTGCATCGCTCTGTGCGGGCTGAGATCTTATATGCCTATTAGGGATATTATTTAAACAGTTATTCTGTATTTTTTTCCTAAAAAGGAATTAAAATGTTTTTTAAAGGTTTGAAATAGAATATTTGATGAAATATAACGTCTGTTAATGATTATAAATGATTTTCATACATAATTAATATAAAGATAATCAAAGAAATTTATCAGATAAATCTATCAATTGAAATTGCCAAATGAATTTATCAGATTTTATCTATCAATCAAATTCTAATATCAAATGAAATCACAATCAAATTAATTTATCAGATGAATTCATCACTGAAATGAAATCATTACGAAATTAACTATTTACCTCATTCGATAGCATGAGGTAATGGAAAAGGAATATCCATTTGCAACAAAATAAATTTTATTCATATCTATTATTTGCAATTCGATAAAAACTGAATAGTAAACATTTTTTTATAAATCGTGATTGAATGAAAGAATTTAAAAACATCAAAAAATTTTTAAACTTTCTATAAGTCATTAGTTTGTACCCGGATCGTTGCTGCCACAGAAGGAATAAATTTAGAAATATCGCTTTAGAAATGACAAAAAATGATATTTATTTTCTGTCTATATTCATTGAAATTGAATGATATATAAAGGAGAAATATAAAAATATTTTTTTCTACTTTTTGACATAAGATATAATAGTTTCTTATTTCAGAAATTTTACATTCTAATAATATAATATTTTCATATTATTAGAATAATATAATATTTTCATATTATTAGAGTAATATAATATTTTCATATTATTAGAATGTATTTATTAGGTCATTGGTGAATCAGCCAAATTCACTTAAAAGTTGAAGCTGAATCGTGACATCTGTTAGTAACTTGAAAAAATGAATTTAAAATTCCGTAATATTTATAATAATAAATTATGAATTAAAATCTAAAAAGAAACATTAAAAATTAACCATTTTACTTTACAGTGCACAGTTAAAATTAGTTTTTGAAAAAAGACATTTATTTTTATAAAAAAAGTTTGAATAAGAATTAGCTAATTTTAATAAGAATTAGAAAATTCGCTATGAATAGATCTCAATTAGAATGCAATTTACGCAAAGTTTGCGGGATACAAATATAATCTTACTCTCAAATTCAAAGGCAGATGAATATACGAAATTTAATTTGAGCTATCAAATTTATTGTCTTAAAGGGGATTGATGTTCGTGGGTACATTATTAAATGACTACGCAAACATACACAAAAGTAATTTACCAGACAAAAAAAAATTTCTTTTATCTTTAATGGAATCTTTTCAAAATCTATCAAGTTATATTTAATTAATAAATCTCCGAGGTAGCATGTGTAAATCATATTTCATATGCAAAAGTCGTTGCATATGAAATATGATTTACTTTATGAATATGATTAAGACTTTTGCATATGAAATATGCAAAAGTCTTAAAAGAAATTTCAGGTTATACAGAAATTGTTTACATGTCACATGCCATCAAATTGCGCATGATGCTGTAAGCGAAAAATTCAAGCCTTTGAATATACACTAGTGTAATCTAATTTATTAATGAGATAACACTAGTCCGTTGAATACATAAGATAGATTTCAAAAGAAAAATAGATAGACAAGATAAACCAAAATTCAAGAACTCTTCCATTTGAAATTAGATGTTCGTGTTTTAACGGCATCCATTTATGGAGAGAATAATGGGATCTTATCAATTTTATCTATCTGCTTATTTCTTCTGTAGCTGAAAGAATCCTGCTGGGAATCGATTCGATTTGAAGAAAATGTTGTTTTCAGAAGAAAAATATGACAGATTTAAAAAAAAATAATAAAGGTATTACTTGCGTTTAATTAAAAAAATTAACGGCAACATTTAGAATGTTGAAGTTTAAGCAGATATTTTCTTATCGTCTTTTTAATTTTAAATTAATGTTTTAGGTAAAATTTTTATAACTGTTACAGAATAAAACGTATTGGAAACTGAATTTTCCTTTGGTATGATTTGGTGTTCTAATTTGCAGTTTTACATGCAAATTCAAAAATAATTATTTTTAATGCATAAAATAAAAAAAGAGTCATAAGTAATTCACATTTTAAAGTTTTACTTTTTTTATTGAGCCTTATGCATCATTTGTCATTACATAACGTTCTTGTAATTATCATGCCTTAGTTAACCACAATTGAAGACTAATTTGAAGACTATTTGTCTTGTACATGTAAGTTCTTCATTATAAGATAAATAAAAATTTAATATTTTTAGTTTTGGAAGAACTCAAAAGGAGACATTGGTATTCAATTCTATTTAATGCATTCATCAGAAGATGATTACTTCTATGAAATATACAAAACGTAATTATATGAAAGGCAATTCTAGCTACAAATTGCATTAATTAGTGTCTATGCTTTTAAAATTATAATGCTTTAGAAATTACAAAAGTCTGTTGTTACTTATGTATTTAAAACCAAACAAATATGGAACATTTACTCCTATTTTATTCTAATGTGTCTTAACATTGATTTTTTTTAACAAGACTCATTTTTAAATTCCCAATGCAGAAGAAAATATTTTCTGTGAGCGTATCAGGAAATGTTGTCATTTTCAGCAGCATAGTTCATGATAATTTAGGATGAATAATATTGATATTGATAGCATTTGATTAAAAATTGGTATAAAAGAGACCCAATCAAAACACCTTTCTTCATTTATAAAAAAGGGTCATACAGCTACTGGAAATATTTTTGCAACTCGCACAGCTAATCTTTAAAAAGAAAATTATAATTCTTCCGTTTTATTACTTTTACCCTCACGGTCCTCAAAATGTGCTGTTCAGTATTTTTCAACTTCGAAGACTGGGCTTTGTTCAATATTTTGAGCCATTTACCTACAGTCAGGACTATCGCGTAACTTTGAAATAGAATAAGAACATAAGCTTTCACACTCACACTCGAGGGGGAATTCGAAAAACAATTTAAGAAAAGAATCCGAAAGTGGCTTGAATATTTATTGCTTGTCCTTTACCATACTGGAATAAAAGGCAAGGGAAAAGATCTTTGCCTTTATTTTTTACTTCCTTTAACAGCTGGCCCTGAAAATTTTCAGTCATTTCAACTCTTTCTTTGTTTTTTTAATCATTTGAAGAAAACAGGAATATTTTTTTGGTAATATAGTCAACTTTGACTGTAAGTACTGCTGCTTCTGAAACGTCAATTTTTATGCTCACGAATTTCTTTTTCTGTTCATTTCTTTAATTCATCTATCTGCTGTGTATTTATTTACTTGTCATAAATATAATTAGAATACAACTCGTAAGGTTTCGGAAGAATATTTTCTACGAATAATCCGTCAATGTATATTTCCTGTCTTACTCTTTCCCAAGGAGCATAGTCACATTGTATTTGAAAGTTTTGCAAAAATTATTGTTATGCTACTATATAAAGGGAGGTTATATCTAAAGCTCTACTTTCAAAGGAAAATATAACTATTACTACCAAATAATATCAAATTTGGCAATAGTTTAAAAGAGATAAGGAGAATTTATTTCTTGTGAAAAAAAATTCATAAATTTTCCATTAAGGCTCAAATGATGTGGTATCAATAATGTTAAGCAAAATAGGACATAAAGACAGCGGTACAAAATGTATTTAATCATTTTTTAAACCTGTTAAATAGAATGCTTTGTTTGTTCTATCACAAAAGTATTGTTTATGGTTAAACAATTTTGCTCAATGTAAAAAGGCGATGCACTGACATTAAAGATTCGTAAAATTTAAATAATGCAATTGAATATATCACTATTTTTCAAGAAGAGATTATATTTGATTGCTTATTGCACAAAATATCAACTAAAATGAGTTCTTTATAGAAAATTTTACTAAAAGATATGACGAATAAAATTCTTAAAAACTTTTTTTAAATAAATTTGTTACTTTATAAATAAAATTTTAAGAAGTATTTTATCAGTGTCTTACAATGCTAATTTATATACTTGTAACTTCATGCAGACAGCTTTTGTATATGTAAATATATAAAATATATAAACCTCATTAATACATATGCCATTTAACTATTACTATTAAATTTAATCTGGGGTTATACAACTAAAATATTTCTTTAAGTTTTTTTTACAAAACAAACTTAACGATATACAATTTTGAAAAATTTAATCAAGCTTAATGGACGAACAATAAAAAAGTTCTCAATTCTTAAATATAAAACTACTTGAAGATAGAATGAATAAAGTTTAACATATTTAATTATTTACTTTTGTATGTTCTATGCATTTTTATATTAACAATATAAGATTAAAATATAACTTTAATATTTACTTATTGAATAAATCTGCTTGAGCAATCAGTTTTTTAAGTATACGAGATTAGATAGTGAGATAGTGCGATTCAACCTATCAATAATAACATCTGTTCGTTAAGATGTAATTATTTTTCTAGTATAAGAATTAATTATAGATTGAATAACTATCAGTTTTTTAAACAAATAAGATATTATTTAAATACAGCTGATGAAATTATATTATCAAAACAGGTTCAGCAATTCTTTTTAAGAATAATTCTCATTGATAAGATCTCCCCCCACACCCCAAGATTGAAACTCTTCCAAATCATTTGCTCTGATTTATTTATATCAATAATACCATCGTATGTATTTTCTTCTTTTTAAAATTAAAAGATGAATTTTATTCATTTTTATCCTCACATTTACTCCTAATATGAACAAATAATTAAACAGTTTTATTTATAGTAAAGTAAATATTAAGAAAACGAATTTCATTTATCGTAAATGCACATGAGTAAAAAAAAAGTTTATTCATTCATTAAAAAATTTTTTTGCAGTTGAAGTCAAATGCCTTAAAGAAACTCATTACAATAAAAACTATTTGTTTTTTCTTCTCCTGCTTTATTCAAATAAAATTGTTATTTGATGTATGTTATTACAAGAGGTGTTCCAATGAAAAAGTACGCAACGTCATACTTACATTGCCGTCAGGATATTTGGCTATGCCGCTATGGAAGAAAGTAGCAAGACATTTGGTTATGCGATTGAAGTTACCGCCGCTGGTGAGAGCAGATACACTTACAAAGTGTGCCGTCCAGTTGATTTAACATTACATGTGGATCTGAACCCCTCGAGCACAGTAAAACCATTAATTCGGACGTTTAATTTGAGGCACTCCAAAGACTACGCAGGTCTATCAAGAATACATCAGGACTACTCGCGAAGGATGGGGTTTTGCTCTATGATAAAGCGCGTCCATAAGTCTCTAGGATCATGCAAGCGGAACTGGCCAAATTCAAGTGGGAGCAGACCATCCACCCTATAGCCCTGACATGCCGCCTTGTTATTTCCATGTCTTTGGTCCCCAAAAAAGGAAGAGCTTCAACTCGGACAGTAACTCAAAACTGCTGTGAAGGATCGGGTCTGATCACGATCATATGAATTCTGAGAACAAGTAAATCTTCCGTTCGTTATTCAAATGTATCGTTCACCACAGGTCTATGGTGTATATTTGGAATAAAGTCTTCATCTATACCGAAAGTGTCGTTTCGTGCATTTTCATTTGGACAACCTTTGCATTATTGCCTTGAAGTGAATAAGTTACAACATATAATTAAAGAATTTTCTCATGTAACTAATAACTTTTGTCCTGAATCATCGACAATATTTTTAAATAACTCGATTAAGGAAAATTCAGTAAAAATTAATTTTAGTTTAACCCTATGAGCTCTGGCCACCTAATATCATTCCGTCCAACAAGGGCCTGATTATGGAGCTTTGCAGTGGTTAAAGTTTAAGTGGTGAAAAATATTTCCCAACGAGTATTCATTTAAACTCATTTAGTACCCAATAGAAGATTTTTTTTTAAATTTTAATTTTAAAAATAAAATTTTTTCACTGTAGATCATTAATATATGTTTAAACTCCTTTCAGTGAGAAAAAAACATATTACACTAAACCTTAATTAACTAATTAATATTTATTGAGCTAATTAATATGTTATTTGAAACATGATATCTTAGATTCAAATTTGTACAGATATTTTTTAGTTGTTAATTATGCTTAATAATAGTCTTCATGTTGTCTGCCTCAATCAAGTAATAAAATATATGGTTATATAAACAATATTTTCATTAACGATAAATAGAAAAGGCGAGATTTGTTCTGCAATTTTAACTTTTAAATAACTGTTAACATTTGTTTCTATTAATACAGGGTGCGCCAGAGAAAATTATTTGAAAAAATTCCTGAGCGTTGAGTTAGGTAGGTAAAAGGGTAATAGGTAATTCTACTGAAGGGGAAATATCTGAAGTTTTTTTCTATCTCTAGATAGTTGCCATCCTGCTCTGGTCTAGACAACAATGGGCCTTCGCCGTTGAGAGCTTCTTTTCAATTAGTCGCTAACTTCCGCGCTCGCTTAGAAACTCCTTCTCACAGACCCGTTGCTGGCAGCAATTCGATCCTGTCGTGGACTCATTTCGGGAGTGTGGAAGTGACTCTAAATCCAGAAATGGGCATCACCGGACCACCAGAACTCTGAAAAAGGCCGAAAGAGTGAGGCAGTCAGTTCTGCGTTCGACTCGCAAACATGCAGCTGCTCTGGGAATTTCTGACACCACTCTTTGACGAATTCTACATCAAGACCTTCAATTTCATCCCTATAAATTGTCTGTTATGCAAAAATTAGCGGAACGCGATTTTATTGCCTGTCAAACTGCATGTGAAATGATGCTTGACAACCTGCCTGAAGACGCGGTCGTTTTTTTCAGTGACGAGGCTCACTTTGAAATCACTGGTTTATGTTGATAAACCAAATACCATAGATAACCTCAAGTACAACATTCGTGGCGCCATTTCCAACATACCGATTGATGTGCTGCAAAGAGTGGACACGATTCTTCAAAAATCGACTTAATCAGGGTATAAGCAATTAGGTCACCATTTAACCGATGTCATTTTTGAAATAGTATGGGAAAAAAAACTTGGGATATTGTATTCTTAAATAAAAAAAGAATTAAAGCTATAACTGAAGAACTTTTGTTTTTATTGACCTTTCCATTAAGTAAATTTCTCTGGTGCACCCTGTATAACTTTGATTGAGGCACAAAACTTCTGTTTTATACAGATTATTTTAATGTATAAATAATTGTGTTTGGTTACACTCTTGATTTTTTGAATGAAGCAACGTAGTGGATATATTTTGTTTATAAAATGAGATAAAAAAAGGAAACAAGAATTTTTGTTGAAAATTCCTTTAGAAAAAAACCTTATAACTGATGAAATGTTCCGAATTTTGAAACCATCTTGGTATCATGTGAAAGCTAATAGATCAGAGAACAATTTGGAGCAATAAAAATATTCGATATTTTGAAAGATTTTCAAGTTTCGAGTGTGTACATACACCTAAACCACCCTAAAGCGCATGTGTTCGAGCTACTGTTGAAGGGGGCGATATTGGGTGGTCAGGGCTCATTGGGTTAAAAACAACCCATACGCTATTATAAAGAATATCGTATTGTTCACTAAAAAGTCTTTACCATCCTGAGCGTTATAAAAATAAACTTAGAATGGCCTTTCAGCAATAAACAACAGCGAACATTTTTGATGAAGATATAGTTCTGTTCCACAACACTGAAATCAATCAATATATACATGTAAGAATTATAATTTATGTTTTACTCAATATACTCAACTATTATAATGTTCGCTTGAATGCAAAACAAGAACAAATGTTTCCATGTATGAGGCTAGCTGATCGATTTTCCGAACTTGATGAATTGACTTTTTCTGAAGATCCAAATGCATTGAAACAAACACACACACAAAAAAAATTCAATTCAAATTTTGTTTCGATGTGATTGCTTCAATGCTACATTTGCACAGTTAAAGATATATTTCTTAAAAATTAGATTTCAAAATATATCGCTAAAGTCGAAGGTGGTTTTGACTTTAACGAAAGGAAAGTTAAAGCTGCCTTTTAAGTAAAAGATGCTTGAAGGCTAGTATATTGATTAATTAATTATGTTTAAAACACGAAAACATGATATATTTGCATGAAATTTAGCTGTTGTTGTTACTTATGACACATTATAAACTCGCTGACAAATTTGACAAAAATAAATTTAAGTGAAGTAAACGTTTTTTTTTTTTTTTTTTTTTTTTTTTTTTTTGCAGAGTTTATTTTAGGTAAGAGCAAGACTAAGCTATTTCATGCTTCACATTTGTTTGCACAACCTCTTTTCCCACGGGGACACATTCACACACCTCACA
Organism: Argiope trifasciata; assembly: GCA_026543055.1. NCBI lineage: Eukaryota > Metazoa > Arthropoda > Arachnida > Araneae > Araneidae > Argiope > Argiope trifasciata. The sequence goes on along the minus strand of JAPMOQ010038156.1, from coordinate 1,189,205 downwards.
GATAGAACACAGATGAGCAATCATACCCGAACTGAAATGCCCTGATAAAGGGGTAAACGCGCTACCCCTAAGTCAGGATGCCCACGTTAATTTATATTTTATATTTGTAAATATTTTTAAATATGCAATGAATTGAAAAAAATTGACCCGCAAATTGGGTGAAACATTTATGTTTATATCTACGACATTCAATTAATTAATTTTGCAAAAAATCTAATTAAAAAACTGTTTTTTAATAAATTTGTTAAACTAGTTTATTAAGTATGTTTCTTTTTTTGTTTAATGTAATCAATCGTTCTAATCATACATATGCCTTAGCCTTATTATAAGGTTTGTTTGTCTTTAATTTATAATCCTTATACAGCATCACTGGTATATTCCATACTGTATCATACGACTGAGAACATGCTTATAATTATATGTCTAATTAAATCAATTTTTAGAACAACACAATGGCATTTATATTTGCTATTTAAAAACAACACAATAACATTTATATTACATTGTTTACTGAAGTAAAATATTTTAAATATTTTTTTACTGCTGTAGCTGTTTACTGTAATTAAATATGTTTTGATAGTAAAGTACTGATTAAGTAAGAAAAAAATCACATATTTAAAAAATACAATATACATTAAAAAACACAGATTTCATAAATCCAACAAATAGGTGATTTGTGGCAAATGGTGACACCTGACTGAAAATTTGGGAAAATTCAAATAAATATTTCCTTATATTTATGAAAATTAATAATGGATCAAAAGCTTAAATAATAAAAGAAACTCTTTTAGTACTCATTGTTCAAATAAAAAAAATAAATGTCTTCAATTAATTATTTCTTATTAATATAAATAATAATATTCGCCAATGCAATTTTTTTTGTGTTAATTTTCCACATTAATTTGAGAATTTTGAATGAATATAAATCATCATGATAAAAATTAATTTTTCATATACTTACCTAATCTTGCTTTAAAAATTAGATACAAATAAAAGACTACGTGAAAAATAATATAAGCTACGAAATCAAAATAAATTATGTGCAAAGAAGAAAAGAAACAAAATCAGAAAGAAAAGAAAAGTAGTACTTTTACTTTTACTGCAATCATCTAGTTTGAATACAATCCTTTCGAAATCAATCAAACTAAATTTTTCTCAGAAGTATCTGAGCAAACACACCTAAATCTCGTTTAATATACAAGAGTCTAAAAAGTCGCTTCAAACTATTACAAATTTAACTCATACGACAGAAGACTGAATTGCGCATGATTCTAGAAACGTAAAAATCAACTTTTAAAATGTTCACCAGATCTCATTTTTCAAGACTATTACGCTACTTTGTAGTGCGCGTAGGAGAGATTTGCTCAGACGAGATTTGCTAGACGAGATAAATTAAAAAACAGTAGTTTCTTTCGTTAAATTTAGAAGTTCCCTTTTAAAAGACATCTATTAGTGTGGATAATAATGGGATTTTATCATTGTTCTTTGTTTGCATATTTCTTCTTAGGCTAGAAATATAATGTAGGTAGAAAAACAGATTTGAAGTAAAACATTGCTTTTGGTTTTCTAGCTGAGAAAAATTATTTTGTTCAAAAATTATTAAAATATCATAACAGTGAAGTCAAAAGAATTATAGATGGCAGTATAAAAATAATTAATTTTCAAGCACATGTATATACATAGTATTCGGAAAAATTTTCTGTGTTTTTAAGTTAAGCTTTTGTTGTAAATGCATGAAATAATTGAAAGGAACAAAAAATCTAATCGGTTATCGCTATACATATTTTCGTTCGACTTCATTCTGGACTATTTTTTTATTATTATTTGTCTGTAAATAACGTACAAAGACTAAAATAAAAAAAGGACTCTATCGAAACATTGTTTTTTTACTTTGCAATTTTCTAGAGGCTGTAAAGTCATATTTTTTTATTTTCAATTTACTTTTTTACCCTGCAATTTTTGTGAGAGTTGTTTTTGCAATATTGCAGTTGTGTTATCTACATCTCTATAAATGATATTAAAACTTCATTTAAAAAAGAAATTAGAAAGTCATCATCATGCCATTATTTTACAAATTTTACAAAAAAATTTTTACATTATCTCTTTGATAGTATGAACACACATTTTCATAAAGTGAAAACGTTAATAAAGTGAATAAAAGGAAAACATGGAGAAATTCTAAACTTTTAGAGAAAGGTCATGAAACATAATTTGGATTATAGCTATAATTATTCTTCTACCTATAATTATCAATTTATTATATTTGTATATATTTTCAGCTTAGAATGTAGAATACTCATTTGAAAATACTCCAAATTTTGTTAAAAAGTCGTATTACTTCTGTATTTATATACGTCTGTATTCTAAATCAAATAAACTGAGAAATATTTCAAAATTTAGATGATGTTACTATTTTGGAAGATGATTTCAATATTAAAACTAGGATAAAACAAAATTCTTTTCTTCATTAAGCATACGTCTATTAAAAATATATACCTTTCTTCAAAGATTTAGAAATCAGCTAAGGGGATACCATAAGAATGGATTGCTCTTGACAGGATTAACAAGATTTTATGATAAATGCAGATATACAGAATTTATATCTTTTACTAACTATTTTTAATATTTTTCAGGAATATTGCTGAAATTATAAAGTTATTACTTTTGTTTTGAACTAAGGAATACCGTGTAATTAATAGCTACAATATTTATAATTAGGATATAAAGTTCGCATTTTTATTAATTTTAATTTGAATGATTTTATATTTGTTCTAAGGAAGTGTCCAGTACTCATTTGTATACTGAAGCATACCGAAAGTCTCAACATAGCAATCTCTATATGTGACACATATTTAATTGAATAAACATTATACATTTAATTTTTTTAAAAAAATGTATTGAATTTATGACGATTTTCCACATCGGATTTAATAAATCCATTGCAGCATTAAAAAGTCAGTAAATTTTGCTCTGAATTTAATTAAATCTAACTCACTACCAATTTACCACCAGCATTTGAATTATAAGATGAAAGATTCATAAAATTCCATAAGAAAATTCGTCTAAAGTAATTGCCTACCTTTGTTGAAATATGTGAACCTAGACAAATGGAAGAAAAAAAATTGCTCATCTACAAAATAAGTTCCTGTTCCTTTGCAACGTTTCGGTCGAGATGCAATTATTTCTTCATAAATATATAAAGTCACATAGGAGGACTTATTATTTTATAGTTGTTCATGAAATATTCTTTCTATGGGAGACCTTCTCTTTACCCATACATCGTTCCGTGACGGAAGCAATTTACACCCTTCCTAACACCACCATGCTGTGACTCACATCAGGAATATGAATGTTTGTCGATGCTTTCCCACTTTGTAAAGAATGGATTGAAATGAACTAGATGACAGAGTAATATGGCCTTACAGTATATTGTTAATTTTCATTTCTTAAATAGATTTATTTAATTTATCCTTGTTCTTATAGCTTAAATGACTCCCATTAACTGGATTATTTAATTTATATGTTTAGTTTTATATTTCATGTATTCATTTATGTCATTTTAAAAATTTTGGACAACTTCTGGACAAAAAAAATTGAACGGCTCAAGACTTTATTGCGTTTTTTTAATATTATTTTTACTATAATTTTCCCCACTTCTAAGATAAATTCCGGTTGCTTTGAAAACTACAAATTAAGTATATTAATTTTGATTTTTCTTCTATGTTTTACATAAATGTCAAAAATGTAAATTATATATCATATAATTATAGCATTTGTAATCTATTCTTATAGCAGTTTATTTTTTACCGCACATTTATTATTCAATAATATGTCTAAAACTTTAAATTAATAAGCTAAATTTTAATCTTAATTTCTCTACAAACAATTGACTCATTATTATTTTTTTCAATTATGGTATCTTTTTTGTGAAAATGTTTTGAAAAATATTGATAAGTCGCATATTGTATAAGGTAATACACTGATTTTTTTTTTATAATATAACTATTCCTTAAAAACATGAAATCTGCATTTGTTGCTTTATTTAAGTTTGAAAGTTTTCTTTCATTATGACTTAGATTGAGTTATTAATTTTATTAAAAAAATAATGGACAGCAAATCAATATTATTGTTTCAAAATTATATTGTTAAAAAATTAGTCTGTTTTTATTGAAACTGGGAATTTTTGTCCTAACTCACTCAAAATGTCCTACACCTACTTATTAAAAAATGAGAAATCAAATCTTAATCATTTTTTAAAATTACTTATCATTTATTTAAAAAATCCTTTTTAGCAAAATGCTTTTTATTTTCATATGTCAACAATGGTTTTTTTTTAGTTTAAGTAAAATCTAAATATAATCTTAAGTATAATGTGCACAATTGTTATCAGATTATTTAAGTACAATTAAAAAGCAATTTTCACTATAAGATACAGAACAAAAAATGAAAATGAATACCAAAACTTTTTAATGTGCATATTGTATTGAGTATATTTTATAATGAGTGACCAACACGTATGTTAATTTATCGATTGATTTAATATACAAGATTTAGACATAAATCCACCCTATCTGCTTGAATGTAAATTTACGAATGCAAGATACAAATTTAAAAAAAAAATTCTGTCGTCGCGAAATTTATATCTACAACTATATCTATTCCTCTTTCTCTCTCTCTTTATATATATATATATGTACAAGCACACACATATATATAGATAGTGGCTTTAAAAATTGAGAGTACACTTTACTTTTACTTAATAAATCTGATTTTCAATTTAAATAATACATTATCTAGAAGCACAAACATTTTATTTTTTTATATAACAAAAGGTTTAATTTAGAGTAAAAATAAAGAAATATCAATTAAAAACTTCTAAATTGAAAATTTTAGAAGCATTTTAAATAAACATACTCAGATTATTTCCTCAAAAAATTGAGAGAACAGCAATGAAATTTTTGCAATATCTCGCATATAAAGAAAGTGTCAGTATTTAGTTGCACGCCTTTGGGTTTTGATTATGGCCTCTAGCCATCGTGTACCAATTTCACCAATTGTGGAGGGTATCTAAACATATTTTCCTCCTGAAGGTTTCAAAGAATGGAAAATAAGGATTTTAGAAGAAATTGAAGCAAAGCATAATGCGGGTAAAGTCAGAACTAAAGAAAGGGGAATTTATATTAACAAACAATTAAAAAAAGAACTAACAAATTTAAAAGAGAATTCTATAATCACTGTAGGCCGGGTGGCCTGTTGGTAAGGTCTCGGCTTTGGAACCGGAGGGTTGCAGGTTCGAGACTCTTTCCCACCGAAGAACCGTCGTGTGAGGGGGGCTCTAGCACGTTTAATCTGTCAGGCCCAACGTCCTCCTGCTTGTGTGGCGTGGTGTGGAGAGGGAGGTGCCTGTTCAGGTGTCGTCCTCGTCATCTGACCATGGTTCAAAATTACGAATTCCATCCCAAAATAGTCCTCGAGTTGCTTTAAAACGGGACGTTAATATAACTATTCTAAACTAAACTATAATCACTGTAATAGATAAATCGACAAATAATTTCTGTATAATGTGTAAACATTATTATAAAGAACTGTTAATCAATGAATGTAATTCATATATGACTTTTGATTTAGTTAATAATAGTAATAAGGAACTGGTTAAAAGGATATTAGCTTTCGCTAAAAAAAACTAACATTAAAACATTTTCTTTAAAGTACCCTATTTGTTTCCAACTGTAAAATTTCATAAAAAACCAATCAAATTTAGATTCGTTACCTGCAGAACAGGCATTTATAATAACTACATGGGAAAACATTTCTTCGAATACCTAAAAGTTATCCTAAATAAAATTGAAGACGAAGAAAGCTTTGTTATTAATGATAACAAACATGTTTTGGAATTTTTAAAAGGTAACAAAATTTATCAAATTACCATTTTAAAACTTGATTTTTACGTTTCTAGAATCAAGTGCAATTCAGTCTCCTATCGTATGAGTAAAATTTGCAATAGTTTGAAGCGACTTTTAAGACTCACGTATATTAAACGATATTTAGGTGTGTTTGCTCGAATATTTCTAAGAAAAATTTATATAATGAACTCCCCCATGAGAAGTTAATAAATGTCTGTATTCTTTTATATGACGAATATTTAAATGTAGATATCATTAATAAAAATAACAGGCTGGTTTTATGCAATTTTATCATTACCGAAAATTAAGTTTTCAGTGGTATTAACTTTTATAAACAAGTTAAGGGTATTCCAACGGGTACAGCTTTCTCAAGTGCTTTAGATAATATTTTCCTGCATTATTACAAGAAAAAAATAATTAAAAATTACTTAATAAAGGGATGGAGATTTATTGATGATTTAATTTTGATTAACTTAGAAAATACCAATATTGTAACTAATTGCTATCCTAAAGAATTAATTTTAACAGAAACAAATAAAAATCATCTTGAAGTTACTTATTTGATTATCGAAATTTCTAATGATAAAATAATAGCTAATATTTATGATAGAAGAGACGAATTCAGCTTTAAAATAAATAAACTATGTAATTATTATTCTAATCTTAAATCTAAAATATTCAAAAATTTAATTTTCTCACAATTTAATAAAATTAAAACAATTTGTAATAACAAAATTTCATTTATAAAGGCAACAGATAGTTTGATTAAAATTTTAAACAATAATGATTTTTCCAAAAACTACTGCAATATCAATATTTTAATAAAAAAAGAAATGATGAAATATTAGTAAAATAGATGGCGCTCAGAAACAACATTTATCTTTTCTTTCTCTGTATTATAATTGGAATGGTATTTGGGTTGATGCTGTCGATGCTTCACCTGCTGCTAATATATTATTTCCCTATTTGTTTTCTTAATTAATTTTGTCGTTCGTTGTAATTTTTGGTTGAATATCATTTTGCAGTTTTATTTTGTATGATGATGTATTTAATGTTGCTTTTTTGTGTTTTTTTGCTGTAAAAATTGGTATGTCTCTTTTGCCTTAAATTTCGGGGTTTAACGAGTCACGAGGGGTCAATAGTTTTTGAGATTGTCCGATGATGCCTCATAGAAAAATTCCCTTATTTCGAATCCTTACCTCAAATTGCAATTTCCCTTGGTTTATTCTGTTTATATACACTGATGGGAAAAAAAATCCCAACACTAGGAAGGAGCTGTGCTAGATAAACAAAATTTGGTAGACGTGTTTATACATCTGAAAGATGACGTCGATTCGAATTTCGAGCTACGCTCGTAAGTGTGGCGCTAGTAGGGACACTATGAACATGCAAATGAGGTTTGCTTTAAATAAGCGCTGTAAGGTTCGTGATCGATATTTACAGTTGAGATTTGACGTAGTGGGTTAATGTTAGTCAAGGATGTCTCTGAGAAGACAAAGAAGCCATTATCAACAGCTCACTGAGTTTGAACGAGGTCGTGTTGTAGGGCTACGTGAAGGTGGGTTTTCTTTCCGCGATATTGCTGAAAGACTTGGCAGGAATGTATCCACTGTGCATGAGTATTGGCGGCAGTGGTCAAGGGAAGGTACTGCCTCAAGAAGACCAGGTTTCGGGCGGCACGGGGTACTACTGAGAGGGAAGACCGTCGTATTAGGCGTATGGCTGTGGCTAATCGTACTGCGTCTTCAGCTGAAATTGGAGCTGCAGTTGGCACCACAGTGACACAACGAACTGTTACAAATCGGTTACTTCAAGGACAGCTCCGAGCCAGAAGCCTTGTACAGTGCATTCCACTGACTCCAAACCACTGTCGTTTGCGACGTGAGTGGTGTCAAGCTAGAGCTCATTGGAGTGGAGATCTGTTGTGTTTTCTGATGAAAGCCGGTTCTGCCTTGGTCGCAGTGATAGCCGTTTGTTGTTTAGAAGTAGGCCAGGTGAACGCCTGCTAGTGACCTGTCTGCGGCATAGACACACAGGGCTTACTCCTGGAGTTATGGTTTGGGGAGGAATTTCGTATGACAGCAGGAGCACTCTCGTGGTTATCCCACTCACCCTGATTGCAAATTTGTACATCAGTCTAGAGATACAACCTGTTGTGCTGCCCTTCATAAACAGCATTCAAGGGGGTATTTTCCTACAGGATAACGCTCGCCCTCATACCGCTGTTGTAACCCAACATGCTCTACAGAGTGTCCCCATGGTCTGCTAGATCATCAGATCTTTCTCCAATCGAGCACGTATGGGACATAATTGGACGACAACTTCAGCGGCATACAAAACCAGCATTAACCGTCCCTGCATTGAACACCCAAGTGCAACAGGCATGGAACTCCTTCCAACAAATTGATATCCGACATCTGTACGTCACAATGTATGCACGTTTGCATGCTTGCATTCAAAATTCTGAAGGTTACACCGGTTACTAATGTACCAACATTTCACATTTGAAATGGCTCTTCTCGCCAATGGCTCTACCTGTGATCTTGAAACTTTAATCAATTAAATATGTTACCTAGACAAATGAATTCCTAACATTTCATTACTGTACAAAAAATTTTTTCTTGGTGTCAGAATTTTTTTCCATCAGTGTATATACATTGAAGAGACAAAAGTCATGGGATAGCAAAATGCAAATATACAGATGGAAGTAGTATCGCAGGGAAAAAGTATAAATGCGCAGTTCGTTTTCCAGAACTTTCATTTGTGTTCAAGTTGTTCATGTGAACAGGTATTTCGTGATTTATGCCGGCACGACGAGAATTAACAGACTTTGAACGTGGAATGTTAATTAGAGCTAGACGCCTGGGTCATTCCATTGCGGATATCGTTAGTGAATTCAACATTCCGAGATCCACAGTATCAAGAGTGTGCCGAGAGTAGGAAATTTCAGGCATCACCTCCCATCATGGACAGCGCAGTGGGCGACCACCTGCACTTAACGACCGCCGACGTCTGTGTAGAATGGTCAAAGTTAATAGACACACAACACTTTGTCAAATAACTGCAGGAATCAATGTGGGACGTATGAGGAAAGTGTCCGATAGGAATGTGCGGCGAAATTTGTCTTCCTTGGGCTATGACAGCAGAAGACCAACACGAGTTCCTTTACTGACAGCATGACATCGCCTGCAGCGACTCTCTTGGGCTCGTGAGCATATCGACTGGTCCCTAGACCAGTGGAAAACCGTGGCGTGGTCAGATGAGTCACGATTTCAGTTATTACGAGCTGATGGTAGAGTTCGAGTGTGGCGCAGACCCCACGAAGTCATGGACTCAAACTGTCAGCAAGGCACTGTTCAAGCTGTTGTTGGCTGCATAATGGTGTGTGCTGTTTTTACATGGAATGGACTCGGTCCTCTGGTGCAACTGAACCGATCATTGACAGGAAATGGTTATGTTCAGCTGCTTGCAGATCACTTGTAGCCATTCATGGACGTCACGTACCCACACAACGATGGGAGTTTTATGGATGACAATGCGTCATGTCACCGGGCCAGAACTGTTCGCAATTGGTTTGAAGAACATTCCGGACAATTCCAGCGCATGATCTGGCCACCTAGATCGCCCGATATGAATACCATCGAACATTTATGGGACATCATCGAAAGGTCCGTTCGTGCCCAAACTCCTGCACCATCCACACTTTCACAATTATGGACGTCTATACAGACAGCATGGCTCAATATTCCTGCAGAGGACTTCCAACGACTTGTGGACTCCATGACACGTCGAGTTGTTGCACTTCGCCGGGCAAAAGGAGGACCGACACGATTTTAACAGTCATCCCATGACTTTTGTCACTTCAGTGTATATATATGAAAGTGCAAATAATACATTAAAAAATCCTTTTCGATTCCTTCATTATTTATACGACAACATTTAACCGTTAGTAAAAACTTTTGAATATAGTTCTTTTTTAAATTGCAATACACAAGAATATATTTTTCTACCGGTATTTTATATAAAACGTGGCACAAATATACTGCAGTGTGGAAATACGATTTGTGATATAGATAATAATCGTTTAATCAAATATTTTTATAAAGGAGATTCCATAACAAAATCGTATTTCTTCATTTGTCGAAGAATATTTCATAATCTGCAAGTAGAGTATATGCCAAAATATTCAGTACTGAAACATGAGCATCTCGAACACGTGGTTGTCCTTTTCGACGGAGCATAGCTCCAGCTACACTTGTTCGTAGTGATGAAAAGGGAGTTGTGTTTCATATTTGTTTTTGTAAATGGATTTCTTGGCAGAGGAAAAAAGAACCTTTATTGATGAACCTTGTTTCTGATTATGTATTTGATAAAGTTTGTAAAAGTTTCAGAACTATTGCAAGAGAGGTTTAATGAGATTTCCCAAAGTAATACAGTTATGCAGTCTATTGTTATGAAACTGCCGTTCTAGTAGTGTACTTCATCAATAGAAGGGAAAGCCTACATGTGGAGAATGTTAAAGGATAATATGTTTAATGGCGAAGATCCATCAAGAACTGTTTCTGCATTAAATGCAAAAATGATCTCTTTTTGTAGTAGCCTGTAGCAGTCTTTATTGAGGATATGTTTAAAAATTAGCATGAATGATATGAACTCTACTGAGAAGCAATGCACACTTTTTAAAGTTACGTTATGCATACCCCGGTAAATCAACACTCTAAAAGCGTGTGTATGTACGTATGTTGATTTCTCTTGAGAAAAAGTTAACTCGCAGATGATAACAATGTAATTTTGTTCATCTTTTCATTTCTGCAATATATAATTTTCCTTGTCTTTTCATTTCAGTATTGTGTGTTCTGGCGCATACTATATTTTCCCAACCCTTGCAATCAGTATTTAAAACGTATTTTAAAAATTCCCCATTTTATTCTACCTTATCGACCCCAAAAAAATAATGCTATTCAGTACTTTTTCCATAGTTTCGACATTCCTCGAAAATGCGACCTGCATTCCCATACCACCAACTATACATATCCCAAAACTCTGAAAAGCAATAAGAACATAAGCTGCCACATACATCCGTAGGGAACTCAGAAAAATGACTCAAGAAAAAAGAATCTGAAAGAGGTTTGAATATTTACCTCTTGTCCTTTAACAGATCGGAATAAAGGGCAAGGGAGAAAATCTTTAAATCTCCCAACCCTTCCTCTACCTTAGCTTGGAAATTTTCAATTATTCCAACGTTTCTTTTTGTCCTTCATTGTTATCAAAAAAAAGTTTTTTTTTTCCTGTTGATTGTCAATGTTGTTATTTTTTGGGAGTTTTTTAATCATCCTCAAGCACACTAGTTTTTTTATTTATTTATTTTTAGTTTTGTATTTTTTATTCATATTTTTGCCTAAACTTTACTTACTTGATTTTGAAATTAACTCATTAGACACTAAAATGCAAATTCTAGAGAAAGCTTCACAAGACCTGAATTTCTTCTTAATTTTTTCCATGCCTTATTCATTTTGTTTAAATTAATAATTCCTTGCTAATGTTTACATTAATTCTTACGTTGTTACAGTCATCGGAAACATGCAAAAATGCTGAAAGTTAGACAGTTTAAAAAAACGTTTAAGAAATTAGACAGAAAATTTCAAAAATTATACAACTTGCTCTTATATGATATGAGTAGGCGAAGTTAAATGGTATGAAATATTATTCAGTCTTCTTAAATGACATTAAAATGTGAAAGGGTAAAAAAATAATATCAAATTCAATTTAATTATTTGTTTTACTTGAGATATTTCAGTTTATCTATCTAATATTTTCTTTCAACTCGTTTTCTTCATTTCTTCTACTCAGCTCAACTCTTCCTTCTTATAGATATATATATATATATATGCACAATCCAACACAAAAGAGACAAAATTTCTTTTTTTATCAGTGGTTTTAGAATGAGAATTTGATAAGGAGTTCCTTGGCACGTGTAGATTTAAGATATTCAAATGTATGTTTTTTTAAAAGAATGATGTAAACATTAAGAATTTCAGAGTATGAGAACTTGCTGAATCAGCATTTTTAGCAAGTGCGTGTTCAAAACAATTAAATAAAAATGTTGAAATATGATCAGGAAATAAAATAAAATTTTAGAATGAATAGAAGTTAAATTGTTATAACAATGTGGTAATTAATTATGATTGAAATTGGATTATTAGATATCATTATGTATATAAAATAATGAGGGAGTATATAAAATATACACCAGGTTCTTATATATAATTGATAACGCTCTCTAATGCAGTTTAAGAACAATTTTTCTGCGTAACGTGAAACATGCAAGCACAGCAGAATTAAAGAATTCTCTCTTTAGTTTACACTGTTTCGCACGATGGAAGAGGTTAAATCAATCCGTTGCTAAGATCGAAGTGTTTGATTTGCAGAATAGTTCAGAGTGCTCTGATACCACCCCCTAACGCTCCTTATTGTTTTTCAGCTTTGGGGGGTGGGACATGGCAGGTCCTGCAGCTCTGTTATTTTCCTTTTGGGAAATATGACCAAGAAGCAAAAAGTTGTATAAAAACTAAATTATAAAAAGTGATGATTTTGAATACTCAGAGAATGTATATTTATGGATAGCCAGTCTGAAACAGAAGAATGCGTCTATTTAAATAATTTTATGTGGGATCAATCCAACAAGCATTTAGCTTCACATTTAAATTTTGCTGCTGCAGTTTCAAGTGATCATCTTGATGTTAACTACATGTTGGCAAATAAAAAATTTCAGAAAGAAGAATTCGCTTTAAGCATCTTGAAGAATTTGCCCTGCCCATTTTAAAATTCTTATTTGAAATAGAGGTAGAAACAGAACATAGTCAAAATTTTGAAAACCTGAACATAGATACGAAAATTATATAATGGAAGATACCACGGAAACCACCAGTTATCAAAAGGTAAGAACATATACATATTTTTTTAAGTATCTGTTGAAAATGCTCGTCGTAAAATACGGACCTAATTTCATTCTTCAACTAAATAATAGCAAAATCTTCTTATCTATATACAATTTAAAATTTTCAAAACTAGTAACATATTACAATTTTCATAAATTAAATGTTGTATAATTTGTAATACAATTATATTTATAATTAAAAACAAAAATTCCTTATAGAAAATAATGATTCATGTCTTCAGGACAGAAACGAGTTTGTTAATTACTTTTATTAATATTGAATTTTTTATTTTCTAAAATTATTTTACATAAAACAAATAGTTAGTATTTTAAATTCGCACAGGAATAGAATTGTTAAAAAATAGTTTATTTTCATTAAATTGTGAGGGATTCTGACACCTTATAGATATTATTTTGGTTTTTTTATATATGCTCACGTCTTATCGGGTTAAAAAAATGTATGGGTTATTAAAACAATTTAAAGTTAATTAACGATTCGCATGAAATTTTTTTTAAATATAAACCCTCGATTCCGGAATAAAATTTGTTTTTATAAAAAAATACTTTTGAATTTTTATAATCAAAACGATAAAACTGGATTGGTAAATCATATTTTTTTCGTCAGAAAATGCAGAGCTTTCTAATCCCGGCTTTTAATCCATAAAAATATGTAAAGATATCAAATCAAAGAAACTAGAAAAATGAAAAAAAAAAGATTTAATCTAAAAAGGAAATGCCATTTATTCAAGCTGATGATTATTATTTATTCCAGCTTGAGAATTAATTAAAGTTTATTAGTTATCAGTTTTTTTAAACAAATGAAGAAGTAGCAAAGTATTAATGCTGTTAAGTTTTTGCATTAGCAAAACTTCTGCAAACATTTTTTAAAAAATAAATCCTGATGATGAAGAAATTCCTTAACGATGTGTTGACTCGTATTGACCCACGACTTAAACTTTTCCAAATCACCTCCTCTTAGATATGCCTCATTTGTTTGAGATGAATAATGGTGTCTTCTATCTCCATTCTTTCTCAGACAATGGGTATTGTTAATTATTAATCTTTTCAATAACCTCAATACGAAAAAACAATTATAGTGATTTTTTGGAAGAAAAAAATGTTGAAAAATGCAAACTTGCATTAGCATAAATGAAAAGGAACAAGAAGAAAAAAAAGATTGATTTGTACGAACTTTCTGAAATTTTTCCACTAAGATAGATATTTGCTGTTAAATGCCTCGTAGAAAACTCATTAATACTAAAGCATTTCGCAATTGCTTTTTTATTATTATTCCAATAAAATATGCATCTGATTAACCTTGTCTCTATTTGCAGACTGATTATAATAAAGAAAAAATTGAGTTTCTGGATAGTAAATTATGCTTTCAGTCTTGCACAAAATATTAACAGTCGTGTACTGAAAGTAAGATTTCAATTCATTTTAATTTAAAAATAACTCACAATTTCTATTAAAGAATATTGCAATGAAGAATTAGAGTGCTGTAAATAATAATTAAAACAAACATACAAAAAGGCGTTTGGGATCTAATATGAAATTGGAGTATCTTTAATAGTTGAAACCGCTTGAATCTTCTTTGAAATGAACATATACAATTCAATATAATGGTAAGGCGGATGTTGCCCTGTCTCATACGATAACTGATCTGTTTCCGGGGAGAAGCAAGAGGAAGATAACGGGGTCTCATTCTTTCTTCCAAAAGAGACAGAGAATGCATGGCATTCAAGACCAGTAACTGGGAAGGCCATGGAAGGTATGTAACTAAATAATCATGTTGCTGAAACCATGTCTGAGCAGTTGGACTAATGTGAATCGGGGAATTATCTTTATAAAATCTTGCTCCAGCCGGAAACAATGTTTGCATTGCAGAATGCAGTTGGTCGTCAAAACATTGATATAGTCGTTGGTAGTGATCTGTATGTGTAACACTGCATTCGGATAACTTGTAAGTCACTTGTGAAGACGCATTTTGAATTCTTTCTCCCCTCTTGCAGTTTTCCGGGAGGGATATTTTTATTTTACCAACAATTTGCGGGAAGCTCCTTGCCGACATCCAAAGATGGGAGTGGTCAAAAATGAGTCAGCTTGAAGGCTTATGACCATACACGTAAAGACCACGGGTCGTCTGAATGCGGCTAAAGGAGCCTGCATCGAACCAGCAGAGGATGCCCGAATGACCCCTTTAGACGCATCTTACAGTTTTCTGGGGTACTTTGATGTTTAAACCTTTTACCGACAAATTTTCGGTTGCATCGACAGTCATAAAAGAAAACCAGAAAACCACAAGAGGGGTCTAAGGGGGATCGCATGGCTCGCCTGAATGATGGAAGAGCAGCAGGAATGGCCCTTAAGAGGTAGCCTGGACTGTTGGCTTCTGGGGATGAAGAGTTCGCCCCATGTAAGCCCACCCGGTGGTGGGGATAAGAAGAACTGGATTCATCGGTAAACAGGACGTTTAAATTAAACTTCCAGCGGGCACGGCCGTCATACCAACATAAAGGACGCGAGTACTTCCCACATACACTATAGTAAAATGTAGATTTTCAAAAGCTATCGCAAAACTATTAAAATTATATTGTAAATAGCTTAGGATTAATAACTACAATCACTTTAAATATTTTTTTTTTACTTAAAAAGAGCAGAAACAATATAAATATAGATTGCAATAACAATATAAAATGACCACAGGTTAACTGAATTGATTTAAAATTAATATAAATGAAATTTTTGATATTTTGACAAAACAATTTGCATATAAAATACAGAAGTGTAAAAAATAATACAGAATTTATGTATAAAAAGGGAAAAGTAATTGAAAGATAAATATGAAAAGGAAGAAAATAGTTTCATTTTTATTTCATTGCAGCGTTGCAATTTGAGCAAATGTGTTAAGTGAGCTCCAAAACATATAAATATCTGGCAAATCTCACAACTGAGCCTCGTGATTATAGGCCGCTTTTATTTCGACAGGGTTTGCATCTTTTTTTTGCCTGATGTCACATCTTCTACTTATTCAATACCTAATTCAGCTTTTCTCTTCAGCACCTTTAACTTTAGCTCACTTTGTAAAGACATGCTTTTTTTCAACATTTTCTTTCGTATTTCCTTTTGCCAGCTGTCTTCAGTCTAAAACAATACAGATTTATTTGTAAAATCATGCAAAGTCAGATGTAACAAAAACTTACATGAACGGTCCCACGTATCTCTAAAATACAAATATCTGATCGTAATAGATCTATTAATGCTACAAATTTACGACGACAACTTAAAGTAGGCTGAAGGGAGGGGGACAAATAGCTAAGTACAGGCTTTTCTAGTGCCAACAGATCTAAAAGTATAAAACGAAATTCAATTCTAGTGTATCTCTCACATACTCGCGCCCACTGGAAGGTAAATCCGCAGTTCAAGTTTTATGGCCCTAGCACAACTTTACTCGCCGTTTCCGATTTACATATGCAACAAAAGACTTTGCAATCGGAGCTCTATCCCAAATATTTCCTTTATGTAATTCTTTTCTAACTATATATGTTGTCATTGGGCTCGGTATTTGTTCATTCAGTTCAGCAGGCAATATTGCTTCCGTGGTGTTCCTTTTGTTAGTTACAACTTTTTCAATGTTCGTCTGTCTCTAGCAGCAGTTTGGTTTCTCTTCAACAGTTTGTTCTATCATACGTTTTTTTGTTATTATCTGCGAATATTTTCATTACATGTCGTTGTTAATACTTCCTGCAGCTGTGGCACTGTGGTTATCGAAGGTCCAGCCAGACGAGCTCCCACTATCTGCATGATTTGCAACTTTGGTTAGTCTCTCATCCTGAAGGAATTACAGCTACAATGATGGGCGATAAGCTCTCAAACTCAATTGAGATTATAAACAACAATATAGTAAAAAAAAATTGGTAGTTAAGTATTTAATTTAGTTCTATACTAGGATATGTAAAAGTCACTGTTTTCAGCTTGACTTTTCCGCTATTGTGAACCCTTTTAATTTACTGATCATTATAATCCTTAATTTTATTGTATTTATTTTTTCCAACTTGCAACTATTTCCGAAGATTTTGAAAAATATTTTTTTTATTCGCATATCAATATTTTAAACAATATAATCATACAAAACATTTTTATTACATATTTTATTCCATATAGTAACTCAATTAATTAACCTTGCAATTAATTAAAAATAACCCAGATTTATTTGAATAAGTATATTTCTTCTACATGACAAATAACAAGTGGGTTTTAGAATTCTGGCATAATCTTGCTGCATAAAAGAATTCAAAGACAAATAAAATTACGTACGGAATTCATTATTGGAAGTTAAAATAAAATATAAAACAGAATAACGATATTAAAAGCAATAATAAAAGACTTAAACGGTTTTTTTAAAGTTTTTTTGCCATCTTTCAGAATAAATGAAAATCAAACTATATTTTTCAGAAAAATACCCTAGAAAATAAATGCGGATCTCATTCAACATACGGGAACCTAAGAAATACTCTTCAAACTGTAAAGATGTTTTACTCATGTGACTGTATGCAGAAATGCCAGTTATGCTTGAAATGCAAAATCTGCTCTTAAAATTAGATGTACATTAGAAAACTATTTTTTCATTAGAAACCGAAGATTGCATTATTCTTCAGAATCAATTAAGAGGTTTTTACTGAGAAAATGAAATAGACAAGATAATGTTTCTAAATTCTTCCATTTAAATATAGAAATTGACTTTTAAGAGACTCTATTCGTGTGGAAAATAACTTCTAATCAATGCCATGTATAGGTTGATTTTTTCCCTTGCTAGAAATACATTGCTGGTGAAGATTCAGCCGTTTTATATATTAAATTCATTGAAATGACTTTGTGTGTTTTATATTTTTATTGTGAATTACCAATCAAGAAATTTTTTACTAAATTTAATTAAACTAGATTTGTGCTGATTCAATGAAGACACCAACAGAAACAATGTAATTTATCGAACATACATTCTCAGATATTTTCAAAAGTAAAATGATAGGAAAAAATAGTTATATTACAAAACTTTTACCACCATTTTTTTAATTGTTCTTATCAATAATTTATACCAGTTTGTAATAATTACTTGTTGTTGAATATTATGTTAATGACTATATCCAATTAATTATATCCAAGTATGAGGTTTGTAAAGAATAACGATGATGAACATACATGTAAAAGTTTTCCCATAAAGGAGATTTCTGCGTAACACTAAGATCAAATGTCGATTAAACGTAACACAGTTTCATCACTTTTCATACCCTTCATTTAGATAAGTATGTATTTTCTAATTTTTCTCCCATCTCATTTTTGGTAAGAGTTCATTTTCTTCTGAAATTACATCATAATAAAAAACTGTATTTCTTTGTTGCTGATTATGGAATTAATTATTAGCCACATACATTATTTCAGAACGGAAATGAGATCTTCATTATTTACTGAGAATAAATGAGTTCACATCAAAGATTACTTGAGTAAGTTTCTTTAGCTGAACAGAATGAGTAAATTCGTCATTAAGGTTCTTAATAATGTAGTTTAGATATTAAATTAACGTGGGAAATTAATGCAAATTTTTTTGGAATTATCAGAATTTTTTTTGTCATATAAAAAGAAAATAATTAACTAAATCTATAGTTAGAAGAAACAGTGAAGAATAAATTGGTAACCTTTGTTATTTCAGTTAAGCTTGCTTAACTTCTTTGCATGAACATTTACAATATGTGTGGAAAAACGTTGCCTTTTTATCCTGATTTTTTTTAATGTTTCAAACGGATATTGATTATAGGATTCGAAAAATGAGTTCCCAATTTTGGTGGATAATTATCTAAAATACGTAATAAATTAACCAATGAAAATCTTTCAGTCTAACCAGATTAATATTTCTCCTACATATGTATTCATTCAGAGAAGATACGATCTATAAATTGTCAGTTTTCCTTTATTCCATCAGAATAATTAAACCAAAATTTATTCTATTTTTATAATTCAATTTACTTTATTATTATTAATTATTTACTTAGATCTATAGGAGTATTTTTCTTACTACTTATAATTACTTATATTATTAGGATATTATTTATATTACACTCATGAATTAATTATTATTTTAGGATTTATAAGATTTACAATTTATAACCAAACAGAAAAAAAATGAGGCATAAAAAATCATAGTTTAATTGAATTAATTTATTCCACCCAATCGAAAACTTTTTAGAAATTTTTAAGAACATTTTATTCTGATCAATCATTTAATATACAAAACATGTTAAATAAATCTTTCATCTTTTAAATTTATAGTAATAAATTAGTTCAAATTGTGCGATGCAGAATATATCGCAGATGAAACAAATACCATGCTTTAATTGTTTATTTTTTATTCTAAATTTTCTTGTCATTGGTGAAAACTTTTAATGCAAACTTTTTTTCTCCTTTAAATAACATTAAAAAATATTTTTTTGGCCACCATTAAATTAAAAAAAATAGTAACAAAAATACTCTACAATATGATTAAGGCTTGATATTTATAAAATGATGATCATTTGATCGATGATTTTGGGAAGCGGATTCAATGACAAAATCCCCATTCTACATTTCCCGATGAATGTATGATTCAACGACAGGAAGTATTTTGGCATCTCACACTTTGAGCTTTTAAAAGGCATTTTAATAATTCACCCATTTTGTCGATTTTTCAGCATCCCGACCACAAATTTTGCTATTCAGTATTTCACAGCTTCCGAAACTCCGGTATTGTTCGATAATGTGACCTGCATTCGGAGACCACGAACTATACTTATCCCGTAAAGCTGAAAAGGAATAAAAACGCAAGTTGACACCCCCCCCCCCGTGGGGGAATTCAAAAAACGATTTAAGAAAAAGAAGCCTGAATATTTACCGCTTGTCCTCTACCAGAACGGAATAAAGGGCAAGGGAAAACATCTTCCAATCTCCTATTGCTCCCACAACCTTATCTTGGGAATTTTCAGTTATTTCAACTTTTATTTGTTCAACTTCTTCATTTCTCCCCGTTTCATCCAAAAGTGACTTTAACACCAAAAAATGTCGATGTCGACGGAAAATGCTGTTACTTTTAAATAGTCAGTCTCAAAAGTTCTAGCTTTATTTTTTCTTTTATTCTCTTTTTTTTCTTCTTTCTTTTATCCGTGGGTTCATTTATTTGCCAAAAAGTGATTGAAATATAATAGTTTCTATTTTTTCTAATATTGTCACCTTCATCGTAGAAATACGAAATATGTTTTGCTTTCAAGGAAGCATAGGTATTTATAGATAAATAATTTCAACTAAGATTCATTTCTAAATTAATATAATTGAGTAAACGAATCTAATAACGAAAACGAAACTAAAAATTAGAATCGGAACTAAAATTATTTCGGAGTCGAACAAGTTTAAAATTTAAAAATTAAAAACCAATCGTTTTATTTAGTGAGTGCTAATGCAGCTACTATTAAAATACAGATTAATCTAAATAAATTAACAAAATAAGCTAAGTAAGAAGGAATATAACATAAACAAAATTACAACAAATAGAAAAATAATCCGACTTTTTAAAGGGTCACCCTCTGGCAAGGATTAAAATTAAGGTTTTTTTTCTATGAGGAAATCGGACAGTATCAAGCGTTATTCACCCGTCTTGACCCGAAAATCTAAGGCAAAAGAGACACACTAATTTTAACAGCAAAAACTCGAAAACAAAACAGCATTGAAAACATCACCGAATGAAGCAAAAATGTATACAACAAATATATAATAAAACTACATAAGAGTGCTCAACCAAAAATTGAAGCATTCCACCCTATAATTATGAAAACATAAAGGAAAAGAACATACCCTTTACAGGCGAAGAAATCTCACCTTATCATCCTCATAGCTATACAAATTTAAATACGGTGTCAAACAGAGAAAAAAGGGGGGATTCTGATTGCCACCTATTTTATATTAATTTAAAAATTAATATCTCATCATTTCTTTTTGATTAAAATATTAATTTTGCAGTAGTTTTTGAAAAAATCATTATTGTTTAATTTTTTAATAAAACTATATGATACTTTTAAAAATGAAATTTTGTTGTTACAAATTACTTAATTTTAATAAATTGTGAGAAAATTAAATTTTAAAAATTTTAGAGTTAAGGTTAGAGTGAAATTACAGAGTTTAATTATTTTTAAGCTGAAATCGTCTTTTTTATCATAAATACCAACTATTGTTTTATCATGAGCAATTTCGATTCTTAAATCCAAATAAGTAACTCCAAGATAATTTTTATTTATTCCTGTTCAAATTAATTCTTTAGGATAGCAATTTGTAACAATATTGGTATTCTCTAAGTTAATAAAAATTAAATCATATATAAATCTCCATTTTTTAACTTTAACAACTGATCGGAATAAAATATTTAAATTCATTCCGAGTGGCTTACATTAACATATTTATCAATGTAATGTTGCATTTATTCATATACGCTTACATATATTATTATTATTTAAATCCATGTTTTTTCCCGATATGATATAAAGCTTACTTCTGTAAAAACTATGTGAAAAAGCAGCTCAAACCTAAAAAAAAAAAAAAAAAAAAAAAAAAAAAAAAACGAGCGCAGGGTATCTGGAAACACCAAGTCAATAAGTAAATAAAAAAACATATATTTCCACATGAACTAATATCGTCAAATCTATGAAAGCTATCTCTTAAAGAATATTCTATATGTTTAGCGTGGAGCCCTGAATTACAACATTTATGAAGTTTACAAAACTATCTTTCATTTTTAATACGGACACCCACATACGCTCTCGTGTATTCGTTCCCATTCCGATCCCAGGAGAATTTAAATCTCTCTAACCAATCATTTCCTAATATTTTCAAGGTATGAGAAATCCAAAAATTTTTAGAGGTGTTTCATCGAATGAAGGAAAAAAAAATATTACATTTAGTTAATGAATACTTATTTATTAGCTTTCAATTTCAAAGCAGTAAAAAAATATAAATTTTAAAGTGATAGTGTTTTATTTGTTGTCAATATTTCACGTTTAAATATTGCTAATTTAAATTGAAAGATCTCAGTATTACCTTTAAAAACAATGCTAGACAATTCAGAAATAAGAACCAAAAGATTTGATCTATTCACTTTTAGATTCTTAGTTGAAATTGCTTGGCTGAAACAGTAAATGTAAGGTAAAAGTTGTTGAAACAGTAATTATAAGGTAATGCTGATATTCAAAAATTATTCTTGATAATAAGCATAAGAAATAAAATTTCTGTTATTAGAGATGTCACATTTAACGTTAAGGCGCGGTTAACTATAAGCATATACATAGTGTTTAGTATTTAGAAAAAATGTCAAGAGCGCTTGCTATAAGAAAATCGATTTTTCAAAAAAAAACTGCAACATGTCAAAAGTACAATTCAAAATTTTCTAAAATTATTTACATGATCTAATCTTCCTATTAAAAATTCTTATTTATTTGGATTATAACGGCATTTACAATTAAAAATTTAAAAAGAACCAAAGAAGACATGATTTCATATCAGTCTTCTAATTCAAGGGTCATTCATTACGGCTTTTGAGGTAGAGCATAAAAGTGTAATTACTTGTAAATTATGTATTCTGGCATTCTAGTCCTCTATAGTATTTGGATTCAGATGATTTTAGATATGAGAAAATCAAGACTGAAATAACTCTGCTTAGAAAAACTCAAATAGAATGTAGTTTTCGACTACTCTTAAACTACTACTGTAATTTTAGAACTCGATTCTACTCTTAGGCTTTAAAGATGTTTCAGTGCACAAAAACACTTAATACAATAATTGGACTTTAAGATAAACAAATAAATAATCGGCATTTGAAATATTTTTTCTACTTTATGATTAGCTGTGTGGAAGTGAAAAAGTATTTCCCCTACCTTCTTTCATCACGTCCAGCTTTTTGAGTTGAATTGCCATCTTACAACTAACCACTATATCTAAAAAAAATCCTTTCAAATACCATATCTTTTCGAATTTTTGCAGTAACTTTAGTCATGATATGATAAGCCAAAGGATTCTTGGAATCATTATTGATGACAGGTTAAATGGTTTGGCCCATATAAATCACGTGGGAAGCAAGATGACTAAAATTTTAAATAGACTTACAATAGCCAAGTACAACAGATGAATTTCAGGAAAAGTTGTCAAAATTTTATACAAAAGAGCCCTAGAAAGAATTTTAGTGTATGCAGCTGCAGCCTGGTGGAAGGGCACAAATAGACAAAGACAAAAGATCAATAGCGTGCAACGCAAAGCACTGCTAGCAATAACGGGAGCTTTTCGTACAACATCCACAGCTGCTCTACAAACAATTAGTGGCCTTGAACCAGTCGATCTGATTTGTGATATAGAAACCGCATGGTATTCTATAAAAAATCACTATAAAGATATCCATATTTTTGACAAATCAATTGACTGTTCTAATATGATTACTTATGAAAACAGATGGATTCATCCAAGTAAGATCGTAAAGGTGCAGTGGGATGTTTCTAGAGTGACAGCTCCATATTCCATCTATACGGATGGTTCTAAAAGGAATGAACAAGTTGGGGCGGCTTTTTGTGTTTTTGAGGGAGAAGATAAAATTGAAGAGTTTCATTTTAGACTTGAAAATCACTGCTCAGTTTTTCAAGCAGAACTTTTTGCAATATATCAAGCTTTAAATTGGAAAAACCATAACAAACCGAATTTGCATTACCATATTTTCACTGACAGCCTGAGTGTATTGAAGGCTCTACAAAAATTTAATCCAAAAAATAATTTAATAGGAGATGTTAAAAGTCTGATAGATGATAATATTTCACTACATTGGGTTAAAGCCCACATTGGTATCAAAGGCAAGGAACTAGCTGATCTGGCTGCCAAAGCTGCTACGATTAAACCTAAAATAGACTATGACCTTGGAGAATCCGACATATCAATCAAAAATCGTCTTCGTAAAATCCTTATTGATGAATGGCAATCAAGATGGGAAAATAATGAAACAGGCCGCTTTACTTTCAATATATTTACTCAAGTAAAAAGAAATAGATGCATTGACAATAAATATTTAGCCCAGTTAACCACTAACCATGGACTTTCCCCGCATTACCTTAAAAGATTCAATCTGAGGAACTGTAGTTGTAGATGTGGTAATGATTATGACGATATTCCCCACTACATTTTCCATTGCCCTATTCTTCAACACCTTAGAAATTTTATTAAACCACATCAGCTTATCTCTCAAATTTTGTCAAATAATAAACTGTCTTTTGAAGCCCAAAATATTTTGGATTTCCTGTTTCACAACGAAAGCAAAATTTTCCAAACGGAATAATAATTTATCCTATTATCGCCTATCTGAATCGCCTTGCACTCCATTTTTTTTCTTTTTGGCAAAAGGAAAAGAACTCTTTCTCGGTTATACCTTGTGACAAATCATTTTTAGTGTAAATGTTTTTTACCAGTTTTAGACTTTAAATGGACTTTATTTTTTGCCTTTCGTCAAAGTTTGAAAGAATTCAAGAAAGAAATTCAAGCCCTGCTAAAAGTGGAGAATATTCTGTTTGTAAAATTGCAGGAAGAGCTCTGTATCTGAAGCTTTTTATTCCGGATAATGGACTATTCTTTATTTATATTTTTATATTTATTTATATGTCTTTATTTATTTATTTATTATTATTTTTCATTTTTTATTTTTCTTATTATTTTTTGTCTTTCCCTCTAAGTTTTTTTTCTTTCTCTTTGCTTTTTTTTTTTTTTTGGCTCAGCCTTTAGCTTCTTTTATGCACGTGTACAAGATGCAAAAGTTACGTTTGAATAGCGAGTCTTTTGATCGCTATTTAAATTAGATTTTTTTAATTGTAATTGTAAGCTTTTCACCGGTGTAACGCCACTTTGGGCACACACCTAATCATCATCAGAATACATCAGAATGATAAGCCAAAAGCGAACATCATCTTTATATGAAAAGTAATTTCATTTGGTTAAAAGGACTTGAATATGAATCGATAACATACTATAAAAAAAAAGAACAGACCAATTATTTTTATCAGCAATGGAAACACGAAGTGCATAAGAAATTTCAAATCTTTAACAGAATACGAATTTTTTTATGCAATCATAAAATTGTTTGTAATCCAAAATTTGAAAATCAAACTGGTACGTTTTGTATGATTTCTGAAATTATGTTTATGAATAGGTTTTAAGTTACGGAAGTCTTAAACAACGCTTTAAACTACAGATAAATTTTATTGAAACGACAAGAGACTAAATTGCGAGCGATACCGGAGAAAAAGAATAAACTTTTAGGAAATTCATCCTAACCCATTTTTCTGGGAGGTCACACAGCACTGAAGAGACTGTTGGATGCATTTCAAAAAAGAAGACAAACGAGATAAATCGAAATTGGAGTTTTCTGTTGTGTAGTTTAGCAATCTGTGTTTATGTATTTATTTGTGAGTCGAAAAAAATGGGATCTTATCAGGATGTGTTCCAGATGTGTTTATTTTCTTATGGCTCGAAGGAAATGAAAGGATAACAAATCAGAATAATAGGTTTGCTAGGTTTTTAGATAATAAAAAGAAATCATTACTTAGAGTATTTTTCTATACAAATTTATCTATTGAATATTATCTTAAAAGTATGCATTATGGCTTCAATAAGAATATTTCTATTTATTAAAATACAATATCATTGTTGCTGATGGAAAATAAAGTCTCGTTATATCCTCTTATATTTGCCAAGTATGCTTATATTTTAACATCTTAATACATTCTTGTGAATCAAAATTTGAAAAACGTTCCCTTTTTATTTTAAGATTTATTAATTTTAATACTTATTTTCAATTTATAATCCGAAAATGATTAATTCTTTGATATTATTACAGACATCATTTGTTCAAAAATTTGACTTGCGATATTTTATGTAGTTATCTAACCATGAAATAAGTAACAGAAAATACTATAAAATAATTTAATTTTCAAAAGTGAATCTATAAAGGTTAGCTTTTACTCGTTATTAAAAAGATAATACACATAAAAAAAGGGAAGATGCATTACATCTTTTAGGAACTATTTTCATTGCTAAAAACTAATACCTGTGTATGAAATTTAATGCCGTATTACATAAAATTAAAACGCATTTTTGAAATTTCAGATAAAATTCTAATAACATCGATTTTTTATATTTTGAAACCTAGTGGTCTCTGTCTTGATATATCGATACAAAATTTAAACTTTATTAAAATGGGAAGCAATTTTACAATTTTTTCATATAACCTTCAGTATTATTGCTTATGATACATATTATAGGTAAGCCAGCTTTAAACCAAGTTTTAGCGTCTTTTGTTTCAGTAGCGCCATCTAGAACCACGAGCCCTCACTGCTCATTCCCCATAGCCCTTTTCACATGACTTCATTCATGCATTTCATTCACTCAACTACCGATCGCAATTTAGATCTGAATCAAAGAACGATCACAACATATTCAGGCCCATAATGTTAGTGTCTCGATCTGCAGGACTTTGCGGTTAGGACGGATTTTCAAGCCACCATTAACACGGAAAATCTATAGCCTGCAGGTTTCGAATTCACAATGCAAGGGATGAGAATCCACTCCCTTATCAAGCAGGCTATCTCAGCCATGTAAATACTTAAATATATTTAAACCTGGAGAGGCTGATTTATAGAATATATAGGTAATATTTTTCTGAATGTTTGGCTATAATTCTCTGATTATTACGTTGTCTTTCGCTCCACGGAAAGACATCTGAGTGTAATACTTCTAGTTTGTTGGCAAAAAAACTACTTCTACGAGAAAATATAAATGTTTTGAAACTGCTATAATGAACAATCAGAATGATATTAAGGCTTAAAATGCTTTTAACTTTTATATATATATCATATTTATGATTTCTTGCTGATATATCTTTCAAAACTGATTGCTCATATGTGAATGAGAAAGTCTTAGTTTTTATTCAGACACTAATTCAATTAGTAATGTTGTGCTGTTAAAAAAATCTTGAACTTTATTCTTCAAATTATTTTAACTATTAACTATTTAATAATTATAAGTTTATTAATTTCATCTCATTCTTTTAATTTCAATTGCAATTACAGAATAGATTGATGTAAAAAAGAAAAAAAAAACAGTTAAAATTGTGGAAATTTTGAAACAGATAGTAGGATAATGACTTGGCGCTTTCTATATGGCGTCCCTCTGAATTGCATTTAAATTCTTGTCCCTTTCCCAAGATTATGTTTAAGTATTTAGATTCCATAATCTGCATGCTATGGAATCTAAATAATTAAAAATTCCTTGAAAGTAGATATTCAAAAAAGTTTTTACATAATTATTCTTTTTTAACCATGCAATAATAAAATCTATAAAAAAATCGTTTCTTGCTAAGATATTTATATACAGAATGCAAAACACTTTGACGTAGAAACATTAATTAATTAATTGTTTTATCCATTTAAAATAAATTCCTTGAGATTTTAAATATGTTCATTGGACATAGGAATATATTTTTAACGTTTTAAAACGTTTTAAATGGAACTATATTAAAAAAAATAAACGTTTGCAATACAGATAGCGTAGGTAAGGTCGCACATATAAAAATTCTCAAAAGAAGAAGGCAATAAAAATTATTACGCATAAAAAACTTTTCCTGTCTTTAGTTTTTCCACAAGAGGACGTTTCAAATATGTCTCACTGACCCTCAAGAGATTTGAGCATTCCCAGAAGCACGTTCGTTCTCTCTGGGACCATAAAAGGTTTTCTTGGTCCGTAGTTTTTAAATGTATTGAAAATAATTGTAGTTATGATAGTCAGAGAAATACTTTCCTACTGTCAACTCTGAAATCTGATACGATACAATAGAATTTTGATGGATCCCATCTTTTTTGAAAGCTTCAGGAACTTTGCAACCAGCATTCCTTCAACAAAAGATAACATTTTTTTCATTGTAAGTACATTTATTTGTCATTATAAGATAAAGCAAAGAAACCAGATTCAGAATCGCATTAGTGGACACATAGCGGAAATTATAGATTGAAAGAGTATTCCCCACTTTACTCTTAAAATATGTACAAAGAAATGAAGTTAAGACTACCACAAAATTATATCATCGAATCAATTAAATATCTTTGTTAATCGAATTTCGAAACCCAGATCATATCCCCAGCTAGTAAGGCTATTGTGGTATAATATGTTTTATAATGACAAAGAAAATTTCAATTTATTAACTTATAATTAAACTTTTACAAAAATAATACATCAATGCATTTTCAAGAATAAATTTCTATATAAATGGGATGAATTTTAAAGAAAAACAGCAATTTCTTGATTTTAAAACGTTAACTTTTGTATTTATTAATGTATTAATTAACAATAAAAATACTAAATTGATTCTTCCAAATTAATACTATATGTATAAATTATTTTCAAGAAATTAATTATAAAATAAATTCTGAAGGGCCTATATTTTTATATGGAGCAAGTTCATGTTTGGAAAGTTTGTAAATTCCTATTCTATAGGAAAATCAAAAGAAAAGTTAACTAATGTTTAAAAATACTACTGTGTATAAATTACATTAGATTATACATAGGAGTGGAAAATATATAAAATTTTGAAAATTGTAACAATCATACTAAAATGAAGAAAATAATCTTTATTGAAATATTTATGTGTTTACATTTTACTGACATTAAATTTCAATCTTCAATTTTGCATATATAAGTTCTCCATTCTGATATATTCTAATATATATCATTGTCAACTAGCTCACTATTAATGTAATTAATGATGAAATCATCAAGATCTTATTCTAGTCAATGATATATTATTACGAATAATGAATGCGATTTCTTTTAGAGTGCCAGTCAACTAGAGCGATGTCATTGATATTAATCATGAGAATAAGTAAAAACAAAAAAAGAAAAAAAAATCACACGTCACAAGTTGTAGATTGCCACACATTATTATGCAGCTCATTTACCACAGATCGTTACAAATAACTAGCCATTGTCGTTGATTGTCAGATGAAAATGTCAGGGATGAGACTGATTGATTATCAATGATTTAAAGCATCTAAGAACGCATAACCAGTGCAGAGATGAAAAAAATGATGTACTTATTGAAATAACATATTATTGTGGAATAAGCTCTTTTAAAAGAATTGTCTTGTTTTAACGAATAACTTAGGTATTATTTTCCACATGGAAAATAACATCATAGTACGATATATATTATTAAGAGAGCCTAAGAAATAGTTCTGAGAAAATATTGCATTTTCAAATAGTAATTTTTCATATTAAATCAACTTTTAAATAGATCATAATAAAATCAATAAAATTATTTGTGAAATTACTGTTATTATTAGGATATTAAACACATAAATAGTTATTCCTAAAATGTAAATATGCAGAGGAATTTGAAAAGAAATTTCATATTACATAATGTGAATTGTTTACTCAAATGATACGTGATCTGAAATTATAAAACTATCTTCTGTTTTGCTTACCTATATCAGATAACTCTTCTATGGCTTTGCTTTTGTCTGAACTCTACAAAGGACTTTGAATCACCATTTTTGTTTGATTCCCTCCCACCACCTAAAATTGCGATTCACTCATTTTGTATGAGGCAATATTAAATTAAACTGTATTGTTATTTCGTATATTAAAAAAACCCATCATTTTTATAATTTTTATATAGATAATCGGATTGTAAACGTGCAATACGAATGAATCGATTATTTTGGAGTGTAAAAACTAATTCAAATTTTCTTATGCATCTAAAAGATTGCTGAAATTTTGAAATTAGTTCTTCTAAAGCTTAGGTACAGCAATTCGAATTTCTATATTTTTGGCAAATAAATTTTTTATAAACATGATCGAGATTTCTTTATAAGAATCAAATGACTTGGTACATTATAATTCAAATTATTTACTTATTCTCTTGTTTCCCCCACATATTATATTTTTCTTCTTTTATTATATTATTTCTTATTCTTTACATTATTATTTTTCTTCTTCACTCACACCGAATAATTTTATTCACTTTCATAGATTACATACAGGAAAAGAGATAATAAACAAAATTTTGCTGTATATAGATGTGATTTAAATAATTGAAATAACTGATGAAATAATTTAAATCGAATCTTGCCGTGTCCGTGTTTTCACGGAAAGGGGGTGCAGAGCTTCTGAGAGTAAAGCCCCCTGAGCACCCAGAGGGCAGAAGTCTGACTTGTAGCTCACACACACGACACAGCCCTTTTTACGGGGCGGTCGAACTCATTTATCCATCTTCAAGTCTGAATTTAGATCCAAATCAGAGACCGACTCATCCCTGATTCAGTACCCCCAGAGGTATCGTTTTGTTATGGGACCTTGGATGACTTTGCAGTCTCGACATATTTAACGTGCCCCAACTGCCATTAGCCAACACGGTGGTCTTTGGCCGAGACGAGGACAGGACCCACGACCTTTCGGTTACGAGACTGACACTCTACCAACCAGGCTACCGCGGCCATGTTTTATTTAAATTGAATGACACTCAGATAAGTTTTAACAAATACCAAAAGAAATTCTGAAACAATGACTACATAAAAGAGGAAATGAAATGAAAGCAGAATGATCATGCAACTTTAAATCAATTTTACATTTGCAATGAAAATTGAAAGTATATCTTGCAGAGCATGTTTACCAAGCTTCATTTCCCATGATAAGTACAAAATATGCGACTATAAATCTGATTAAAGAAAACTTAGAGTGTTTAAATAATGAGATAAGCAAAATAATCAATATATCAGAACCCCTAGTTAAATGACTGAATGGGGTTTTTTCACGATGTATCACACAAAATTTTACTCTTAATTTTTAAAAAGATGTTGCTCAGTTTGGTTCCGGATAGTTTTCGTATCACACAATCGAACAAATAGTCAAAGATGAACACGTGATAAACAGTCCATTCAAAGAGAATGACAGTATTTCAAAGAATTATATTAATTATTTACAAAATAAAGTTTATCAAACATAAAAATTTAGAAATAATATTCTTGATTTATGAAAATGTTCTATATAAGCTTCTTTTATTAGTTTTTATTTCTTCCAGAACTATAGATCAGCATTCATATTTAACAAATGAAATGAAATAAAACTTTAAAACTTATTTTACTGAAATATCAATATCTAAAAATTAAGTGTAAGAAAGATTAATGATTTTGTGATATATAATATTTTATTTATTTGTTTTAAAATATAATCAAATTTGTATCTGACCGAAGGGTCAAACAATAATGCTTCAAATGAACAAAAAACAATCAAGGATGCTACAGCTAAACTTCTTTTTATTAAGTAAAATAATATTAAGTTTATAAAAGATCTTTTTTATTCTGAATAATCATTAATTTATATGATAGCTAATATGCTAGAATTTTTTTTTTTTTTTTTGAAAAACAGTAGTATTTCCTTTTAATAAGTGAAGAATCTTTACAATCGTTACTTTTATCTTCTTCTATTCACCAAAATTAAAAATATAAATGATATAGTTTCTTTTATATAAAATTGGAGTAAATATTAAATAAAAATGATTATTTATTCTTTAAAAATATATATCTATGAGACTGTTTGGTTTGATTTTCAAGTAATGGATAAACAAATTTTAAAATTTTGATTTGTATCAAGCATACTAAGTTTGTAGAGTTTTACATTCCAAATATAGAATAAATCTATTATTTTTATTTTTGTACTTCAAAACAGTATCAGTTTCTGGAAAATCTATTTCTAAAGGCTATTCAAAATGTTTATCGTTGCTAGAAGGCACTTCAAGCGTTTTTCTCCATTAGTTCATGAATATTCAGCATAAGTGTTTGAAAATGACAGAATTAAATTTAATATCAAAGGATAATGTTATTATAAGCCGAAGGCAAAGTTTAGGATAGTCGTTTCATGCATAATTTACTGTGTTTCGGATACATAAAGCAAGATTTCGGAAGTCCAGGAGGGAAAAATTTATAATAGGAAATAAAACGTTGGAAAAATATTTTGCATAAGAATATATTAACTGTTGTATACCATCAAGAAATGTACTTCTGGTTAACAATTTCTAAAAATGCATTAGTCAAATTTTTGTTCTAAAATACTTAATCATTTGTTAATGTTAAGATCAGACAGTTTTATTAAAACTAATGCATATTACTTTATGTTTCAGGTCTTTTTGTAAAAACAAATTACTGGTATATATTTATGATAAAAAGAATTTTCATTTAATATGGTATTCGGAATTAATTATATTAATATTCTTATAAGGAAAATATGTCTAAGGAAAATGTATATCTTAATTTGGATGCTAGTAAATGGAAAGATTTGATGTTTAGCATTTATGTAATTTAGTGTAACATGGTGCATATACATGTTTCATAGTTTCATGCACATTAGCTGATTTTTATTTTAGCAAAATAATTTTAAATTAAATTTTACAAAGAAAGCATACAAAATCTGTCATGTTCAAGTATTTATGTTTTTTGAAATGGAAATATTTAACTATTACAGAAAGAATTGACTTCAAAATTCACTAACAAGTGTTCCAATTAAATTATTTGAGGCAGTGCAGAATAAAAATATAAATCAGGAATTTCAAAATATTTTTACGATAACATCCCGATTATGAGTGAATTCTCAGTCTAATATTATTACTTATACCACTAACGTCTTCATGATATAAAAACCAATTCTACATCTAACTGAAATTACATACCAATTATAGCTTATGTATGCACTTCTTCTTATGTAATTATGGTTAAAAGATTTTTATTAATCTTATGGCTGAATATGAAGAATAAAACAAATTTTTAAATATAGTTTAATTTATTATTAGAAAACAAAATCACTCCTGGACATGAAAGCTTGATGATGACATGAAATAAAATATTTTGAATACTTTTTCTATTGTTGGAATGGATAATTTCAATATCATTTACTTAGACATAATATTTGCAAAAAATCATTGTTTCAAAAAATGTCTCAAATATATTTTTGACAGTACTTTATTTATTCAGCAATTTCTCATTTAATGTATTGAATGTCGAGACATACAATCATTTCAGATAATATGATATAAAACAAATATCTATAAAATAAATTTTAAATGGGAAATTTTGAATTTATCTTTTCAACAATATTACAGAAAGGAATGCAAAGATAGTTAATTAAGAACAAATAAATCAAGTGCTCCTGTAAAAATTTTATATATGGCACTATTAATTTAGATTTTAGGAAATTTATTTCAGGCTCCATTCGAATAAATTAAAAAAAAACTGATTAAAGCTGAGTCATCTGATTTTGACAAATGAAATCAATTTCATATGGTCATTTAATACCATCTCACAAAATCTATGTTTAGCTCTAGATATAACTACCATTTAAAATATATTAGAGTATTTATTGAATTTCTTTATTAAAATTTTTAAAAATTATACAAAAATGCTTATTTTACTGAAATGATTTATTTACTACCAAAAAGCAATTAAGTTTGGCAGAAAGCTCCTAGGGAAAGTGGAGGAAAATGTTTTGATTAATTAGTTGGTAAAAGTTAAAATGAATTTGTGGAGAAGAATGAGTATAGAATAAGTGGATAATTTATAGAATAATAAAGAATGAATGAATGATCTAAAGATGTACAAATAATAAAAAAATCAAATATAAATTTAAACAGTACAATATTTATTCTCAAAAATATTTATCAAAAGGATGTTGACAAGATACAACATAATTCGCTATATTTTTCTTAATGTCACATCTTTTTTTTCCATAAGATATAAATTTTTTTTTTGATAAAAACTTTATCAATCAAATTATTTTGCATTTATAAAGATATTTTTTAATAAATCCTCTAATTATTATTTTCATTACCATAAAATAATACAGATGAAATAGTTCTAACTTCATTTAAACTTTTTAGATTTTTGCGATTGTCAACAATTCCTTTAATTTAAGCGAAGTGTAAACAGCAATATGAAGAAAAAAAAATTAATTACAGGATTTTAAAAAATTTAATTTAATTTGTCTAGAATAAAGAAGGTGAGTTCAAATTTAGTATCCATAATATACACTCAGGTGACAAAACGCATGAGATAGCAATATACAAATATACAAGTAGCAGCAGTATCTTGTTAAAAATGTATGATTAAGCAAATAGCAATACACAAAAAATTAAAAATTTGTAAAAACAATTATAGAAATCTGTAGAAACAATATTCTTCATTATTTCTATACGGTCTTCGAAACAACTTGTTGAATCATGCAATGCTGCTTTGCAGCTCTTCGGCGGGCAAAAAGAAAACCGACCCATTATTGAAATGTATCCGGAGACTATTTCCCTCAGCGTATAAGTAAGGAAATTGAAAGCTTCTGTTGATATTAAATATATATGCTTTTATATTTAATAACAACAATGCTTATGCTTATTTTTCTTTATTTTTCTTACACAAATGCACATAAAATGGTATGTAATTTTCTATTTTATATTTCCACAAATGATTGATATACTTTTTTTTCACTTCAAAAGAACAGCAAAATATCTAATGTTAAATGATATAATGAACTCATGAAATAAAAAAATACAATAAAAAGTTATAAACATTATCTGTTATTGAAAACAACTGGTTCCCTTTCGATATTTCTCACATATCATAGTTTTTTCGTCGCCATATAACATTTGATCTTCGGCAGCAACTGAACGTCAGAAATTGCTTAAGAGAATATTAGTAGCTCTATAATATTTGAAATCGATATGAATTGTTTTATGAATATAGGCACCTGACACTAATTATAAATTATTAAGAATTAAAATGTTTAATTTTATTGCATTTACCATAATATCTTGCTTCATTTTAACTTTATTAGGTATTGTGAATGAAAAGAAGCCTTCATGTTCGCACTTTTGAAATGCAAGGAGGTGTTAAGATATGATAAGATGTTATCAAATGAGGTATTTTTTGAAATTAACTAGGACATTACCTTTTGCTACAATTTAACTTCTACGATTTTGGTAAATTAAAATTGATAATATTGTATAATTCATAGAAAAATTACTTTCGAAATCTGTTCAGAATGAATTATTAGAATATTTTTATTCAGCTTCATTCACACAGTAAAAAGGGTGCGAATGAAAATGGCAATGAAATTTGAACTGCTGATGAAACATAATTAAATCGACGATATTTACACTATTTCGCGCCAATTGCCTGAAGTTAGCAATAATGTCAGGAAATTGGCAAAATATTGCCTGAAATTTTTGCATATTCTCCTAAAACAATAATCTCACATTTAAGATTTTGAAATAAAATGTATTTCAATCTATGCAGCGATACACATTTAGAAAATTCTCAATGTGGCCAAAAGCTTTATATTGCAAAATTTATCTTGAATGCTAATTAAAAAATCTTGTCTTGCTATTAAATCCTAATGAGAAATTAATAGAAGTAATAAAAATTTTTAAAAGGTAAATTTTCTGAGATTATTCCCATCTTGCAAATTATCAGAAGGAGCAAACATATGTAACCTGATTGCGAATCGAGTACTTTTTGAAAAGTTATTAATCTCTCCAAAATATATAATGAAACATTTTAATATTGAATATTTGGAAGTATGTTTCCCTAATACAAAAATACTAGAAAAAAAGTCAAAATTTAATTTGGTATAGATTACATTTTGGGAAATTACGAATGATACTAGGAATTTGCATTATTATATCTTTGATTACTGAAATATAATAATGGTTTCTTTTACACACTTTATTACTTTTTTCGGAAGTTATGAATCTATTTAGAATATATAACAAATTTTTTTATTATTGAACGTTTTGAGTTAAAGTTTTCATCATATTAATACTACAATAAGCATATAGCTAAAATGTAATGTGGTATAAATTGTGATTGTTCATAATTTATTATGTTCAATCATTTGAACAATCATAATATGCCTGAGCGCAGATATATTATGAACAATTATAATATGATAGAACGCTGAAATATTACGAACAATCATATTATGATTGTTCATAATATTCCCCAATCATAATTTGGAAAATTATGATTGTCTCCAGAAGCTTTGTATTATTGTATCTTCGAGTGAAAAAAATATAATAATTTTTCATTTTAGTTAGTTTTTGGAAAATTACGAAACTTTCAAGAATGTGTAATAAAAATGTTTAATATTGAATATTTTTAATTTATAATTTCGTCATACAGATATGACAAGAAACAAAGAAACAATCTGATATCCTATTGGAAATTATGAATGTAACCAGAAGCTTTGCATTATACCTTTTACTGCCAACATATAATGAAAATTAATTTTTTCGAAACTTATGAAATTGAATGTTTTACGTGAAATTTGTAATGAAATTGTTATAATATCGAATATTTTGAAGTCATGTTTTTCTCATACAAATATCCCATAAAAAAATCCAAAAGGTAAAATCTTATTTCATATAGGTCACTTTTGCGGAAATTATGAATATCTCCAGAAGCTTTGCATCACTATATCTTGGACTGCAAACTACCCTATTTCGCAAAGCCTACAATCTAATTACACAGTTGATGTCAATAACAGAGTTTACTGCCGAGCAACTTAATAGAGGAACGGGGGCAGTTATTGTGCGAACCGCTAAGCAAACATGCCCAGTTTGACGTTATTATGTACGCAGGTGCGACAGCATGTTCAACCCTCGGTAAATATTGAGCACAAGCAAATGCCTTCTAAAGTATAATTTCCTTGATCTCATGTCACGCTTTCATTAAAGCATGGCGTGTTTTAAATGCATCTCAAACACCTCTGCTGGTACCTAATCATATTGGAAGTTGAACTTTCCATTCGTCTAAGGGTTAATAATTTGTATTTCACATCTATTGTCATTGCATTGTTTCCTATTATATACATTTTTGAAAATATTTTAAGTATATTCATCATTTCTTTCTAATTTTTGAAGATCGAATATTACTAAGATATGCCATAGTATCCATTTATAAATGTTATAAACTATCTTTTAATTTTGTAAATAAGAAAAGTTTTTGCAAATTGTTATTTTGCTAACATTTAATCTATATATCATTTCAAACATCTCTTTTTTATTTTCTTATTTCATGTGTGTAAAGATGGAGTTATAAGATGATTTTTTCACTCATTCCCTGATATGGAAGTGTTCCAAAATCCAGTACAATTGTGTATTATTGAAATAATGTATTATTTTAAAATCTCAGATGGTAATTTCTAGTTGACCATTGATAAAAGTGGTTTTTGATTCTATATCAGTAAGTCTAGATGGAAGCCGATATCTGGTCTAGGGGTTGAGCTCCTTCCCTGTGACTTGGGCTTCTCGGGTTCGAGTCCTGATTCGGGCATGATTGCTCTTCCCTTTTGTTCTATCTGTGAAAAGTGTGAATAAGCCTCCCTGTAAAAAGGAGTTATGCAAGTGAATGTGTGTTTATGTATCATCTTCGTATGAGCTAGAAGTCAGACTTCTGCCTTCTGGTGCTCAGAGGTACTGGCATAGAGTTTAAAAAATGAGAAAAAATGAAATATAATGACAAAGCATTGTTCCAGCCACTTAAGTTAAAACTATTTCTTTGCAGTTTAAATTAATTAAATATTTATTCAAAATCAATAAAACGACCTTGATGTAAGACGAGGAGAAGAGTAAAGAATTCTTTGGTTTCAGAATGAATCTCATTACAAAATTATTTTCTTTCATATAAACTTCCTTATTTAAACATTCAAAATTATCAGACAATGAAGTTAGCTTGTTAATTACCCTTAATTAATTATGGGAGTTAGTTAGTTATAATCCCACTAATTCTCTTTCTACAGAGAAAAACTGTTTTCTTTTCTATGGTAAATTTCAATCGAAAGTAGGTATGCAACTATACAATACAATATAATTTTCTAGTTCTCTTTTTAACACACACACACACAATGGCTTTTTATTAGTCATGTTAATTACACATATATTAAACAAAATTTGTTTTTCTTAGATTTCAAAAAAATTGAAAAAAATATGAAGGAATAAAATATTTGACGAAATTAGGCAAACAGTTTAAGTAGGTAAGCGGAAAAGTAGGTTTTGATAAAAGAAAGAAACCAAAAGATTAATTTTAAAAATTTCACAACTCATGAAAAGTTTTTATTGGTATATATTAAGCGTCAATATATCAGTAGGTCAATTAAGGACTAATTGATGCCCTTAAAAAAGATATTCCTTTAAATTTTAAAACTAACTCGGTAAAAATATATTAAAGTAATATTATCTGAAGTTATGGTGGAAAGGCCATAGACTTCCGTTTCATATTTAATTAACATTTTTAAAAATTCACTCCTTCTTTCACATTCACAACCTCCAAATTGTTTATGAGACTTTGATAGCTGTAAGGCAAATAATCTGACCAGTAAAGAGTTAATACAAAAACAGATATGGACACATTTTTCTTGACTAATAGTGATAGGTATTTCTTAACTCGGAAAACAATGTTGCACCATGTAGTATTTAAATTAGTAAGTTTTGAAACTTTTAACTACAATCTAAGGAGATTTTTATCAAAATTAACAAACTGAATATTATTATCATTAACAATATATTAAAATTCAAAATTATTTTGACTTTATACGTTTTATCTAATTGGTGACATGCACAAATAATAATGGTGACACAATTATGTGAATTCTTCATAAAACCATTAAATAAAATATACATTTTTGATTTATAACATAACTTACGACATATGATATCATAATTTAGACAAATAGTCACTTTATTATGATGCTTACTTACAATATCAGTCTTAAAATTTTTGTTTACTATCAATACATTTCTGTTTATTGCTTAATTGATAATAATCTTTGAAACAGTATATTATTATATCGATCAAAACGTTGTTTTTGAAGCTCGTTATGACTCAGAAAAAATTGGTAAAGTTTCACAAATATATCCTTAAAGTTTTGTTCTTATATTAATTCTATTAACTTACTAATTAACATTAATAGCAATTTAATAGAATTAATAAATAATCAAAATGACTTAAAAATATAATAGGTTAAATTTTTGGCGGGTAAAAATGAAAATAGTACTTTCTACATACAAAATTGAGACAAAGTAATTATAGTATTACCGACGTGAAAAATTAAATTTGAACTGTAACTGTTTCAGTAATTACATCCTTATCTCAACATTAAAATTCAGAATTATCGTTGGTATTTCTTTATTGAAAAGGTAAAGCCCAAAGATCATACTGCCCTATTTTGCATATTGTCTCCCTCATTAACTATTAAAATAAAAGTAGTGATCTAAATTACATTTTTTATTCCAAATTTTTATAAAATTTATATGAAGCAAGTTTAAATTACAAACAGACCTGTAAAGCATTAATTTTATAGTTACGAATAATTTAGTTTACCTTATCATCGTCTAAATATCTTTCCCAAATGTAACATGCCTTTTGAGTTTTCATTGAATCCTAAATTGTTAATTTACATTTTAAAACAAGTGGACTCATTTTTCTGTAAAAGTAATTACTATTTTACAAGATGAAATGCTTAAAAAACAAAAATAGCAAAAGATGTAAACATTTTGGGAAACGTTTACATATTTTACTTTATTTTAAACCTCAGGCCATCTATTTATTTAAAACTAACTATATATACATTTTTAATGCATGATTAACTTTTTTCGCCAACAATATTTCTTTTAAAAACATCAGCGTTTTTATTTTTTAATAATTAATAGCAGTCATCATTATTATATGTAATTTCTTCTGCATATTAAGCAATTTATAAATACTAATGCTATTGATATCTTAAGAAAAACTTCTAGATAAATAGTAGGTTTGTTATCTGGAGCGGATACTATACCAAGCAGAAAAAATAGAGTTTAAATATAATAATAAATATAATCTTCAGAAATATTTGAAGATAAAAAAAAATAGTTCCAATAATTACCTTTTATCCAACACGTTTAGTATATTTGCTGGTACTGTCCCCTCATTTTTTTCATTGTTTCAGTTAATATGTATTTAAATCAACCATATATATCGTTTCTTAAATATGCCATTGTATATACATCACACAATTCGTAAAGTTTTATTCGTCGTCCCTTGTAAAAATCAAAAGTAGAAAGATCAAGATTAAATAAAACCATGAAATATTACACTTTTGAAACATTTTCTAATTAAGTTTTACAATCTAATATTCTCGAAAGTTTTTGTAATAATATCAATGGTCAGATCTTGTTAAAACATCACATTCTATCGCTTCATTTCTTATCTCTGAAAGTAACACAAAGTTTCTAAACATATTAGCTGCTACTGTATAACTGTGACTATTCTGTTATATATGGAGATTCTGTAGATCTACAGTAGAAATTATTACACTAAATACACCTAACAGGCGTATTTTCCTTGGAGTGATGTAAAATGAGATTACTAATTATCATCTTGTCTTATTGATTTAACCATGACTCAAAATCAGAGAGGCCAATTCAACAGTTTCCTAATGTTACTTCAAACCATAAATTCAGTATATGACTAATTATTATTATTTTTGTACGAAGAAAAGTGAAAAAGTTTTGATAACCGCTTTCTTATCAATATCACAACATAACGTAATTTTCGAGTTGTTTAGCTGTCTTTGTAAAATTAGAAAGAAAATATCTGGTCATGTTGCGATCGAGATGAGCATATGACTTCTAAAAATTAAATTTATTTTTAAGTAAATTATTAGGGTTAAATTAAAAAGCTAGTTACTCTTAAGGAATGCCAACATTCTGGCATATGTATGACTTTTCTTCCTCGTGATTTGGGCGTCCAGGGTTTCGAGTCCCATTTCGGGCATGGTTGTTCTTCATCTGCTCTACCTGTGAGACGTGTGAATGTGCTTCTTATAAAATGGGTTGTGCAAGCGAATGCGAAGCATGGAGTAGACAAGTCGTACTCCTGGCCCTATTTGGCGCTACTAAAAAACAAAGGACGCTCATTTAGGCATTTTTGAAATGAAAATTCTATTTGATTGAAAAATTTGTATATACTGATATAATGAAAACATAAAATAGTGTGCAAATACTTGTTACTTAAATTAGTTGGAATTAAAAATTTATTCAGAATATGTTATGATCAATAATCTGCAAGAAACCATATGAACTAGTTATGTGCATGCGTAAAGTCAAGCTAATCACAATGGGAAGTATTCGCGCTTCATATTGGCTTAATGCAAGCCAAAAGAATACGGCCTTGGTAATGAAATTATGTCTTGTTTGGGATCAATTAGAATACGACAATAGAATACTTGTTTGGAGCAAATTTAATAAATTTTTTAGAACAAAATTAATAGTAAAAGAGAAAACCATCCTTAAGAAATTAAGAATCTTTTTGGACTGATTTAAATGGCAATAAAATTGGTGGCAGGAATAAAATATTTTGACAAAATTAATCTCATCATAATTTTTTTACAAGAATATAACTTATGTTTTTAAAATTACGTATACATTTTAAAAATTCAAGATTGCATATTTTATTTTCACTTCCCGATCTGGGGACTTATGATGAAAATGAACAAATTTCATTTTTCTTCAATATAGCCTATGATTGAGAAAGAGATACGGTTATTTTATTTCCAAATTTATAAAAATAATTGCCTTTTAAATAATTCACTCTTATAAATTCTGATATTTTCCGAAGTTTAACCTTCAGAATGAGGGGAAGTGGAAACCTGATAATAAGGAATGCCACCATTGTCTCAGAAATATATTCATTAAATTTAAAATCATGATGAAGAGAATCTCTGTTTCACTTCCGAAACAGGGAAGTAGACTTTCACGACATCATTCTTTCCTGCCCTAATGGGAAAAGCTTCCGGACGAATTGGTGTAATCGTGAAATATTGTTGTGGAAATCGTGGGTCAATCAAAGCTGGAATATAGTCTGTTCCGCTTCGGGTTGGATTGCAAATTAGGCCTTTGTTCTATATGAAAAGAGTGAATGTGATCAATGTAAGATTTATACTGAAGGTATTTTTATCACAGTTTGGGAAAGGATAAATTAATTGATTGTCTCTAAACCACTGTTGAAATTTAAGAATTCTAGATGAGATTTAAAAAAAGACCGAGAAGGAGACCGTAAAACTGCTTTCTGAAACGTACGAGCTCAAATGTCGTTCTGTCATCTGACAGCAGTTCAAAATTACCAGGCCCGTCTCAAAATAGTCATCATGTTGCTTTAAACTGGACTATAATATAACTAAACTAAAACGGCTGTTGAAATGCTTGTGATATTTTAGTCGCTCAACTTTTTAACCGATTGTGATTAAGAAAATGGTGTGTTTTTTTAGGTTTGACATTAAATATAATGACAGATCAATCTGAATACTATAATTCAGTGTGATAAGAACCTTTCATCACCTTCTCATTTTTCTTAGTTCTGTATACTTTATGATGTCTTTCAGGTATGAATACTATTCTACATTCCCAAAATCACTTCAAATTTCCTTTGCTTTATTTCATATTAATTATATTTTTAAGTAATAAAAGCAGGTTCACAAATTTTAAACAATTAGAAATTGCAAGAAAGTAAATTTGTCTAATTTTTACAAAACTAATCATCCCTGCCTCTATTATTGACTGTTTATAAATCACAAATAATTTTGCCGATAAATTGAAAAGATTGAAATAAAAATATTTTCTTGAGGAAATTATATTCTTTCTCTGGCAAAATTATTTTTTGTTTAGTAGATATTTTAAACTTTATATTTCACTCAATCTAGTGAATTCGTATTGCAGTACAACATATGAAACAGAATTGAGCGTCATGATGAAATTTGGAACGCTAAGGTAAGAATAAAAGATATAGCCATTTTTTTCTAACAAATGCAGAAAAGGAATGGTGTATTTCCCGAAAATAGAATTTAAACTATAAACAGATTGTTCTGTAATAGATTTTACTTGGTTAGTTTGTCTATGGCAATTAAAAAAGATTATTTAAGTTCAAGAACATTTATCATTGAATTCGAAATCCATAAAATTGTAATTTTATTAATTATTGCGTAATTAAATTTCAATACAGAATACAGCAAGCCTGAAATCATCAAAGAGTTATTTCATCAAAAAGGACAAAAATTAGGAACCTAATAATAGTTCAGAATTAAAAATTTAGTTAAAATAAGCTTTTTCAAGCCAGTACTCGATTCTAAATTTCAAGTATAATATAATGAGACTCAATAACATATTTCGAGAATGCTTAAATATTGTGAATGTAAAATGGTGGCAAAATACAAATGGAAAAATACAAATAATTCAGGATTCCTCTTTGAACCTAAATGCACAAATTACTATTAATCTTGTCGAAATTTAACGTTAATTAATATACCTGCTTATAGTGGCAGCTCGAAATTAAAATTCAACGTTTTTAAATTTTAAAAAATCATCTCACCTCTGTATATACTTATGCTAAGATAATCAAATTCTTAAATTTGCCTTTAAAATCCAAGTAGATAAAGTACTAGCTGGTATTCAAACTTGACAAATTACATACTGCCTCAATCACATTTGCCTAAATGTACCACATGATTAATAATAGCATTGACTAATATTCGAACGGATACCTTCTTTTATTCTGTACAGTTTTTAACAGCTCTAATTTCAAATGATTAATTTAAAAATAATGTATTTTTCAGTAAAATTCAATAAGATTGTTTGTAGGAAACCACATTCAGTCAACTACTTCTGACACATCAACATTTTCCACTCTTGATTTCAACATTTTTTTTGAAAGAATCTCCGTCAACTAATAAGTTTTTCCATAATTAAGAAAAAAAGAATGAGAGCTCCAAAACATAGCATAGGCATATTTACATACGTAACAATTGTTTATCTGAGCCTAGAATCACGGTAACAAGCAATGATCGCATAATATATGATGTATAGAAAGGAATTATTGAAGAAGAATTATGTT
The DNA here is from genome assembly GCA_026543055.1 of Argiope trifasciata. Classification (NCBI taxonomy): domain Eukaryota; kingdom Metazoa; phylum Arthropoda; class Arachnida; order Araneae; family Araneidae; genus Argiope; species Argiope trifasciata. Next base: position 1,145,322 of record JAPMOQ010038156.1, on the reverse strand, counting down.
CAAGAAAAATGACTATTTCTGTTAGAGATACCGTCTGTTTTGAACATCGAAAGAGTCTCGAAAAAATTGAACTTTTCATACTACTACTATTTTCTAGTTAGAAACTCTATTTTTTAAGGGTTATGTTTTTCAGAAATCTGCAGATATCTGTCAGCACAATTTTACTTAATTTCTAATTGTGTCAATAGAATATTTTTACATATATATTAATTCAAATCCAGTTCTCATGTCTTCCAAAGTATGAACACACATGAATCTTATGTTATCACACTTTAATAAAACAATTATTGAGTGCATTGAAAAATTATTTATTTCCAAAATTAAAAGAAATATATTAACTTTCATGGAATACTATTGTAGTGCATAATAAGTTAAAAAATGTATATTTATAACCGTATTATTTACAAATAAACATCCATACTTTAAAATTACTTTCATGTTTAAAAAAAGTTGCCTTTCATTTCTTCCAAAAATCAAATCCTCTTAAGTATATGTAAAAACAGAAAGCACACCCCATATAATTTTTTCTAAATTAAATACAGTAAAAATAATATCTTTATTATTAAATTAGAGCAGTTGAAAGAAATTTAATTGAAAAATATGCCCATTTTCAGTAGATTAGAGATAAAAAAATGGCGATCCCTTTAGCATGCGTAATCTTTAACACACCTCAAAAGTAAAACATTAAATTTCTAAAATGAAATTCAAAAATTCGATGAACCTATAATTATAAATTATAGGTTCATAGGATTGTAAGCTATCATGTTTCCTAGACTATTTCAGCCTATATATTTACAAACAAATAAAAAAATGAATTGCCATTTCTGCATTCAAAAAGAAAGTTTCCTAATCGGTATCACTGCAACGCAATGTTAACAGCAGTGTAAATTGTCGGCGCTATGCTACCCTGTATATGCTAAGCAGAAGCCTTCAATCCCGCGAATATTTCATGAGCAGTGATACCGAAATGGGCTCTTAGACGTGGCTATGCATATTTATGGGGCAATATTCGCAGCTCGCTGAGAATGAGACGGAGGGAATTATTTCACCCAGGGCTTTTTCCATTCATTTTCTGGCAAAACTTGTTTTCAAACGAAGATGGGAAGCGTATAAAGTTTTGAGCGCTTAGTTGGAATTCAATTACGGTGGCCGTTTATAATTAGAGTGGTATATGGCACCGGTTAGTATTAAAATCAAGTACATGGTATGAATTACGGCGGAATAAAATTGCGCTCACTTCAGTTTATTTTCAAGTAGTGTTTTGATTTATTCTGTTCTTAAGTTGTTGCTGAAAATTGTTAAGTGCTGAACTTTGATCTTTATTAGAAATGCATTTTCATGCCTAAATGTTAATTCTATGCATTCTTTTTTTATTCTGAATTTAATATTTAGTTATTATGATTGAATTAATTCATCTACGGACTATGTGATTCAAAAATAAAATATCTTTTGTACCCCATACTTCCATTTTGAAACAATCAGTGACCTATAAATAAATCAGTGCATCATAATGCTTCAAAAATATGTTAAAAATATAATTTATATAAAAATTAAAATTTATATAAAAATAAAATTCCTATTATTAGACGTCAATAAAATGATGCTTTAATTTATTTGTTTCTAGAAAGGTTTTATTTCTAAAAACAGGAAATAGCATTTTTCAATATGCCAGTGCACCTTGAAATAACGTTGTATTCGTAGGTTCAGCACCTAATAACATTTTATCGGTGCTTGAACTAGATGAACGAAGTTCCTTAGTACCTAGGTATTTCTACTCAGTTTTAGATAGCTAGTACCGAGAAGAAAACAGTAATGTTTCAATGGTGTGTTAGAAGAAAAAAAAAAGGTATTTTATTTGCCCATAAGCTGTAAAATAGTTGTTTAGATGCAATTTAAATTTGGAGAATAGCTAAGAAGGTTCAAGTGCAGAGTCCATTTAACAGCATAATAAGGTAAGCATATTTTTCATATATAATTTGATCTTAATTGTAAGATACACATGAGTTTTGTGTTGAAAATAAACTTTCTTAAAACTTTTGATGAAATCATCATGCCTTGCAGATATGATATTTGAGTAGAGTATCATTCCGGATTAAGCAAAGTTAATCAGTAAGATACGAAGTGTTTAATTTTAGACATCAACTCATCCTTCGAATCAAAAATACTTCCTTTAATTTAATTTTTTATTAAATAACAAATATTTGGAAGTAAAAGAAGAATGGGAACAAATAAATATTTTAATTCAAAACTGATTTATTTAATCAATACAAATATTAAACTTAAAGATTTTAGATAATTAACCGCTTAAATGTTTTGTTCATATGCCATGCGTGAATAGCTTTATCGAATTTTAATAGCTGCAGACAAAAAAAAACTATTCATATCTATAAAAATTCAATATTAAAATTGTTTCGGATACATAAATAAGTAAAGTATTCACTGGATTTCAATTTAAAGCAAAATAAGAAAATATTCCCAAAATAAAAGATGCCATCTTGTTAGATAGCAAAGAAAATAAAATAGTTAAGTGTTTAAAGATATATATTCGAAATAAAAATTATTACTCTGATAAATTAGATTATCGCTAATTTTTCGAATTCAACAAGGATGGAAAAAATTGAAATAACAGATTAAGCAATAATGCTCTTATATGTATATATTAATTGCAAATCGAATAAAAAGGTTGAATGGCATTACTTTAACACCTCCGCCATTTTATCAGCTGGTAATCTAAATAATTTACTTTAAATTGATTTTGTTTCCCACAACTTCCCTTTTGCTGAAAAAGAACAAAAACGATTGGTAGCAGCGATAAGATCCCATTATTCGCCTCGCAAATAGATGCCCTAAAACACGGATTGCTAAATTTAGACGCCAGAACACTCAGATTTAGGTTTATCTCGTCTATCTTCTTTTCCGAGAAGATCTTCCCAACGCACTCTACGGAGTTGTGTAATCTTCTTGAAAAATGGGCTGGGGTGTACTTCCTGGGAGCTGATTTTTTTCTCCACCATCGCACGCAATTCAGTCTCTTGTCGCATGAATAAAACTTCTCTACAGTTTGAAGTGTCTTTTAAGGCCCCCGTATCTTAAAGGCGATTTATGTAGGTTTGCTCGGATATCTTTCAAGAAGAAACAGTTTGATTTTCTTCTGGAATCGCAAGCAATCTGCATGATTGTGCTGAATGCATAAGATTTCATTTCTGTCTGGGGAACTTATTTTCGTTTTATTTTGCTTATTGAAGATAAGACTTAATTTCCTGCTTTCCTATTGTCTGCTGCCATTGCCGAGAGCTTGATTATATAGGACACTCGCAAAACCACATGCAATTTGTTTCTCAAAGAGATATACGTTTGTGAATATTTTATTGTGTTCTGCTCTGAAATGCACTAGGAAAGTACTCGAAAGTAGTTATTTATATTGTATTTATTTATTCTTTTTGTCATTGATTGATTTTTTTTTATTTCTCTTCATTATATATTTGTGAAGTGAAAAAAACCCAGCTTCTTTATATAGTAAAGGTCACCATAAAGGAATTTCGTGCTTACATATAAATGCTCTATATGATTTGTGGCCTGGTGGTAAGGTCTCGGCTTCGGAACTGGAGGGTTTCAGGTTCGTGACTCGATTACACCGAAGAACCGTCGTGCAAGGGGGTCTCTTGCACGTTAAATCTGTCAGACCAAACGTCTTGTCGTTGGTGTAGTGTAATGTGGAGAGGGTGGTGTCAGGTCAGGTGTCGTCCTCGTTTTCTCACCATGGTTCAAAATGTTGAGGTCTTTCCTAAATAGTCCTAGTGTTGCTTTACATGGGGACGTTAAAATAATTAAACTCTATTTGATTTTCATGAGATTTCAGAAGTCTTTACCCTGAGTAGTTAATGCACCCCCTTTACGTGGAAACAAGGACACATCATTACCATTTGATTTTCGCTACTTCAGCTACAATCGGCACAATACTAAAAGGCCCGCAAAGGTCAGGAAAAAATATTAATATTAAATTAATGCATTACTTACAGAAAAGGAAAAAAAATCCTCCTTAGGAAATTGTACTGAGAAAACGAAAGTTCGTCTTAAGCACAGCATGAAGTTTTTATAAGCTCATAATATAAAATCTTTAAAGTTCAATCTAGCATATCTGCCTGAAGATTTCTCGAAAGATTTTCAAGCATAGAAGAAAATGAAAGCTAATTCATATGGAATTCTGCTTTTATAATCATACAAGTTGGAGACAATGGTATGAAATTTAGTTGTCTGGTCCAATGAAAAAATAATTCATTCTAGACCAAGATGGTTAAAAATACTGGAGTGCAGCAGAAAGAAAAGAAAATATTGAACCAAAACTAGTACAGAAAATCTATGATGATTTGGATTTGTTTTTTTATAGAAGGTGAGATAATTCTGACTTACATTTACAGAAATCCAAAAGTTATAGCTTATCAGTTCATGATGGAAGATGAACTTGAGCATATATTTAATTTATTTTGATTAAAAGTAAGTGCAATTTCTGGTGCTGATATATTTTTACAGGAATATATTATAAATGAGGTACGCAAATAATTCTCAGTAGTTTAAAAAAATGTTTCTATAATTTCTTTAACTTATAATTAATTTAAGTTATACAAGGTATATAAGTGGATAAGTAAAATAAAATTTTAATAAATGTACAATTCAGACATAAAAAATAATAATATTTTTTTTTTTTTTGCTGAATTAAACATAATTTTTAAAAACTGTAAATATGAGTGTAAATCTTTTCGTCTGCTTTTTTTTCATTTATTTCTTTTCTCTTTTTCTTTACATTTACAGTTATATGATTATTATGTACTGAATATTCTTCTTCATTTTATTATTCAGGATCTAATCTTCGAATTGTTTGACATTTTCCACAATGCTTTTCAAACAGCATTACCCAAATTCCAAGGGCGAAAATTTGATGCGCTTTTTAATATACTTTTCGACAGAACGATCGATTTTTTTTTCTTATTTTCCTACACCCAAAATGGATCCTTAGAGATATGATATGGTTTAGACCTTCAATTACCAACATTTTTGCCTATCAAATCCCTATATTTCATAAGATTAACTCATATCTTCTTTTTGATTAAGAGTGACCACTGGAGGAAATTATCAAAAGGCTGTACATTATTTACTCGATATTTAATTGAAATAAATTCCTTAAAACTCTTTTAAAGTAGGTCAAATTGAAATTTTTTCAAATGGTTAACTCATGCATCAATAAATACTTAAAAATGCTTATAACGTCCTACAAAAGTTTCATTTGTTCATATACATATCATAATGGATTTGTTTTAAAAGAAATTAATCGTACATCTTCAAATCACATGCTTAAAAACAAACATATTTCTTAGATAAATGCAATTATTACTTAATGATTTTGATTACACGATGGTCTGAAACTCATTGAATCAGCTACGTCAAAATGCACCATCTTGGGGGAAATTCAATGAAGTATAATTTTCTAATATATGGGGGTCTTGGGGGAAGTATAATTTTCTAATATACGTAGGTCTAAAATTATGAATCACATAGTCTGCAGAATCCTCATTCAGTTAATCATATTTCTCAAAATAATTCAGCATGAATTTTATATCATAATAAGATTAAATTTGAATTAATGCCATAAATAAAAATATTTTAAATCTAAAATAATTTTAAAAGATATATTAAAAGAATAGACACGAATTAACTGCCAAAACAATCATTGTACACTACTTGCTAGATAAAACACTTAATTTTAGATTAATATTAACCAATCGAAACCTTTTTTATGCAATAAACTGGCTTTAAATTCTTATATTAACTATAAACGCATACTAATTGAAAATGTTTAGCAAAATACATACTTAACAGATAAAGTCTTTACATTATTTCGCTAAAAATAATATAAAAATTATTTTTAGCAAAGTAATATAAAAAATTAATTTATGTGGATATAATAGTTGAAATGTACTATTGTTTAATTTTTAAATTAATATTTATGTAGAAAACTTATATATTCCATTATTAATAATAATTTGATCATCAATATTTTTTCTATTTTAAAATTCATCAAAAATTAAACTGAAGTTTTCATTTTTTACATTAAAAAATGAAAACTTAAAGAAAACACTTATAATTAAAAAAAGTGTAGATTGCTTGTAAATATATTCTAGGAAAATATGAAAACACATTAATTTAAATAATCTAGAAAAAATTAGTAATCAAGTTAGAGACAAAACATGGAGAAAACAAACAAGCATTAAATTGAAGCAGGAATATTTTCAATGAATAACATAAACGATTTGTTTTTGAATCGGTTGAATTACGAATTGAGCCGTTGCCAGAGGGAATAAAAACTCATCTTTGACTTCAAAGAGAAAAAAAAGTTGAAGTGCATAACATATAAATGATGTTATTTCTTCAATCCAAACTCAAAACTTTCTTAGTTCGGAAGACAATTCCGACGTCTAATGACAGATCCACATCTCAAATCGCAATTCCATTTTCTCTGATAATGAGGAAGTCAAGGCTCATTCGGGACATTGATCTATTGCCATCTAGTGATACATGTCACTTGTCTCAGATATCTAGTCAATAAGACTAATGTCATTGACATTAATCATGTAAGGCAGAATAATTTCTTGGAAGCAAGGCCATATTGTCCATTGTAGATCATCACGCATTTTTGTGCAACTCATTTGCTATCTGTCACAGTAAATAACTAGTTATTGTCGGAGAAATTGAAGAGAAAAATGTCTAGGAAACAGCTGATTTGTTATTAATGATTAGAAAAAGGGAACAGTGCTTAACAGGTGCTGGTATAGAAAGAGCAGATTCAGTTTTGATCTAATCAAAATATTAGCCCTTTAGTATTATTTTAATAAATAATCTGCATGTTTTTTCTTAACTTGTACAAGAAGTAAATCAGAAATATTTGTCAGTGAAATTATATTTTTCATTTGATACGTTTCAGCTAAAAGGATTTATGTGTTTCTGGTATTAGATATTTTTTCAACTTCAATTTACTTCTAATAATATTGCAATTGCTTTTATTTTTGTAGACTAAAAATGTATATATGACCGTTCAATTATACAGGATGGTTATAATGAGAGTGCAAGTGTTGAACAATTGTAAAAGTAAAACTACTTGGAGAAGGTTAAAGAATTTTGTTATATGTTGTATTTACAATATGGGAAAATGAGTTACACAATTAAAAAAATTAAGTTCATTTTTTAAACAGATGGCGCCGTAGATTACTAAAACATTGATTTTGCAATTTGCTCTATCAAAATGTATGTCACTTCAATTTTAAAAGCGATAAAAGTAAAATGACGATAAATGACGATAAAAGTAATGTATATTTAAGCTATGGCAATTGCTTTGCCATAAGTAGAATGTGATCTGTTAGTGAAATGTTATTACCAAAAGAATAGCATTTATAGTACTGCTTTGAAAGAATATCACTGTTTTAAAGATTTCAGAAAAGGACTGATATATGTGAATGGCTTACAGAAAAGTATAATTAAATTTGAAGCTACAAAAAAACTTGAAGTGCTCCCATGGAACTAGAAAAAAAGAATATGTGAATCAAAATGTTGTGGAAGTGATAAGGGAAGCAATCGATTCTATGTTATTATATCAGCGACTTGTAAGCACTAGAAGTGTACGTTGTAAAGTAGTACTAAAAGTGTACGTAGAAATTTACGTTGCACACAGCAAAATTTAATTAATTAATTTTTATTGTTAAGAGATTTATAGATTTATGTATTATTAAAATTAAAAAAAGCATTTATTAACTTTGTTATTTAATTTTCCTTTGAAATACAAACACATTCTTCATACTCCATTGTTTTTCCTACGCTCTAACTCTACTGCCTTCATTAAGTAACACATTTTATGGGTTAAAGTACATTGCATTTGTACTAAAATATTGGAGGCTTAGATAATTAAATTAGACTGTAGAGTTAGTTCTGGTGTGAATATTGAATTCACTCACACTATGTCTTGAAAACTTCAAAAAATTGAAAATATTTAATGTATTAAAATATTTAATTATCGAATCTTACAGATGAAAAGTCATCCCATTGATGAATAAATGAATATATTATCTACAAGATAACAGAAATTTTGAGCGAAATTCTGAAGTCGTAATGAACCTGATTTTTGTCCGCGATGGTCTAGTGGTAAGATCTTGGTTTCAGGTTTGTGACCCGATTTCACCAGAAAACCATCGTGTAAGTGGAACTTGTGCACATTGAAGCCGTTTGATCCAAATACCATACCATTGGTTTGGGCGTGGAAGCTTGGAAAGTTGGGAGGCAGGTTTGGCGTCCTCCTCATCATCTCACCGCTGCGAAATTATGAGTCTCGTAATGAAATAAGAATTGTTTTGCTTTAAAATGAAACGTTAAAATGACTGAAATGATCATTATTTAAAGACGTAAAATGCGTTTGGAAATTAGTTATTGTTTTAAAACGAGTCTTAAATCTAACTTTGAAAACTTTGCAGAAGAAAATGAGCTATTTGAATGGAAGCTATTTTTTTTTAAATAAAAAAGTACTATTTGAGCATGCCTATAATATTTTTGTTTAATTATCACTGCAGAACAGCGTATTTTATTCAAGTTTGTTCACGTAAACCACATTACTTGATGTATCTTTTTTTCTGTGTTTGAAGCCCTAGATCTGGCTCAACAACTTTCGGAATCAGACAATATTATTTTTAGCAACAAAAAAAAAACCTTTTGTCCCGATTTATTTAACAACGAGTCTAAGTAATTTGCTTAAAATATATGCTCAGCTACAGTGATTATCGAAAATCATAACATCGCTTTTGCGATTTTCCCAGAGCCCATCACTTGTAATTCATATTATTTAAATTATGTTTCGTTGGAAACTGTAGAACTGGCCTGATAGACCATTGGCTAGAATAATTTAATTATAATAATCCTTTACTGTACGCTCTTTCTAATAAGTGGTATTAAGGTTGCCTAAGTAAGCCTTAACTTAATATCAGATGGGTAAAGAAATTATACATTTAAAGTTCGGCATAGGCAAGTTGCAAAAATTCAAATGAAATAATGACTAATGTCAAATATTGAATGCAATCGTTTAAACAAAAAAATGCTTGAATCTATGTTATTTCTTCTAATTAATGTATGGTATGAAACACACAATACTGTATAAATATGTTATAAATTCGAGGAAACCATACCCTCTAAAGGTTTCCTCCTGTTGAGATACAAACTTTTAATACTGATTTGTTTCAAACTTACTGTTAATAGAATAAAGAACCTAAATGCATTATTTTTCCTTTCTAAATTATTGAACTGCGATTACGTACTCGTATTATGATCCCGTAAAGTTTAACACGAGAGGGAATCATCAAATTTTCTATACAAAGCTGAGTTTAAAAGATACAGCTTATACATAAATATTTGCAGCTTATTAAGAGCCTCCAGAATAGAACCTTCAATAAAATAACTAATTTAAGAAATGAAAATTTTATATAAAATATATCAATAACTAAAGAATGGTAAATATCATGCAGTATGATATACGAGGCGTTTTATTTCAATCTTTATTAAATGGCCTGGGATTGATAATTGTGATTATAAAGAAGATTGTGATTCTAAGTGAGCAAAAGGGCAGTTATTTTTGCTTAAATTTCTTTATTTACACTTTATACACACTCCTTTTGCGGTGAATAGTTCATAAATAGAAGGCTGATTGCAGTATTGCATTGTGGTGGGCTTTGTTAACCCTTTCAGGGGCGGTGACATACTCCATATGTCACCTTTTTACAATTTTTTTAAAACTAGAAAATCGCTTTGAAATAACTACATAAAATTTCCTAACGTTTTTTATGTCTTTATCTTGCCAATAGACGGCAGCACGAGTCTTAGAAAGTATTCTGTTTCCACACAAAAAATTCAAGATGGAAGCATGTTTTCATATGATGTAATTTGTCTTCATTTTATTCCGATAAACTTTATTTTCGAATTCAAAAAGCTCATTTTTTTGCGTCATTCATGTTAAAAAGCGTCATGAATCACTAAAACTGCTTTCATTTCATAAAAATACCTTCTAATTACGAGTTGCATATTTGTGAATTCGCTCCAAAACATGTTCTAGATGCGCGGTGACATACCCAGTATGTCACCTACCCCCCATCCCCCTAAGGACCTTAATTTTTTTTAACTGTAAATTACATGTCAGTAATAGGATATAATCAGATTTAAATAATTTTTTCGAAAAAAAAAATCATTTTTGGCATAGTGCCCCTGAAAGGGTTAAGCCTTGCAAACTGAAGCTATTACAACTTCTGCAGGTGGCTGGAATGCCATTGCGGGTCGATATTCTAAAGAACATCCCCCTGCAACCCCTAAAAGATTCAACCAGAAATGAGGTTAAAAGGGTTGCCGAAATTTTAAGTTTGACAAGTTAGGCGTTAAGCTTCATTCGGGTAAATAGATAAAATTCCTGATCTTTGCAATATCAATACACCCCATTAACAAATTTACCATGTCTTATGATATAGTCAGGATAAAAGGAGTCCTTTCATCATTGGAAAATATTTATGTAAACCCATTCTGAAACGAAGGGGAAATAGAATTAATAGATTTAATTTCTAAATTTATTAATCTAGTTAGTTCCTAACTTTATTGCTTGCTATGTATCTAGTCCTCAACATAGTACATTTATATCCTTCTTTTGATCAACACCGACACTGAAGTAAAGCAGACATTCTACAAATTAATGGATAAAGCATTTTGCAGGCAGACTAAATGGTCTTCCAAATCTCATAGTGACAGCAGCAATGGATGCTTAATGGTATTTACTTATTGCAAGATATTATTCATCAGCTTTTTGAATTATTTATCTTTTTACTTGTTTTAGCTGAAATTGATTTAGGTTGGTTTGGTTCAATGAGGTATATTGGAGCTAGAACAATTTTTAAATAAATTGCGCCAAACATAGAGTTAATCTTATTTTAAATGTCTGTTTCTAAATTGTGTCATTTTCCTGCACTTTTCAACCTGTAAAGTCTACTAAAATTATATCAAAAAGTAAAGACCAATCATTTTTAAAATAGTAAAAAGTTGGGGATGGGGAAATTTATGAAGAAGGACTGTTAATTTGATATGAAGACAATAAAAGCAGTGTTTACGTTCATTATTAAATTGTGGATATTCTACTAAAATGAGAAGAACTGACATAGGATACATTTAGGAGGAGGGAACATTGACGTTTCTTGGTATTATAATAATCTCTCTTTGAAAATAGTAAAATTCATCTGCTATGTCGTATTAAATGTTTAAAAAAATTATGATAAGTAGTTTCAGAATAATATTCTATGATGCTTATATACAAGAAGAGAAATATTTAATTATTTGTATCTGGATGGGAAATTATTCTTGATATATAATTTTAAAGAAAAAAAATAACTAAAATGTAATTTATTTACTTTACAGAAGAGAAGCCATCTCATTCCCTCATATCAAGAATAATTTTTATTTGCGGTTGTAGGTTTAATTCTGGTAGTAAGCCAGAAAGTAAGATTATTCGATAGTGAACATATCGGAAATAATGAATTTAATCCATATTCATTATACAAATTAAATTTATCGCCATTAACACTCGTACTAAAGGATCGTATACTCTATTTGAGCAGAAGTGGTAAAGTGAAGTATATATTAATAGGGTATAAAGGGCCAACACTATACATTGAAACAGGAAGCGGTAGCTGGTACAGATAGTAATCATTCTGGGAGCTGAAGGGTTTGAAGAGCATGACACTGTAATTTTATTAAACACCAGAATATTCACAAAAGATAAAACATAAACAGGATGCACAACATTTGAAAACATTTATAAACAGATAATAAAATTAAACTGCTTACAACACTTTTCTACTTTAAAATTGGATAGAAAAATTATCTGAAATGATAATAATCAAAACAATATCATGAATTAAGAAAACTCTATGGTTCTGTAATTATTACGCTTGTTATCTGAACTTACTAGATGAAAAGGCATTAAAAATCGAGTACAAAATATTCTGGTTAAATGTAACAGAGAAGTGCTCTATTAAAAATATATTTATGGATGCATATGAATGTTAAGAAACTATGATGATATTTGCCCCCTTGTTTCTTGAGTATATGCATTTGATGTTGGAGACTAGAGAGACGAGAACCTACTTCTACTTTCTCTGGTAAATTTAATTATTCTATATATTTTTTAAACTAATTTTTAAAAGGATTTAGAACAGAACACCATTTTATAATCCAGTTTGGTTACTAAACGGTGTGATGGGCATGTTATGGAGATTTTATTAACAATTTAACAAAATTATATTTACTGAAAATAAAACTGCAATGCACAGTATAAGTATTACAAAAATAAATAAAAAATATCTTAATGAGATTATTTTTATCCTGCTTTGAAATAAGCAAAAAATTATCTGAAGTAATAATAAACAGAATGATATTATGACTTTAAAAAACACACATGAATTATGTTATTATTACACTTACTATTATACCACAATACATGAAAAGGCAAATAAAAATCTAATGTAAAATAATTTGGGTAATTGGTTACAAAAAAAGGTGCTATTTAAAATATATTTATTGAAAGATATAAATGTGATGAACCTTTGGGGCTTTTTTAAAATCCTTCTAGGTCCTTGAGCGAGTGTAAAAAATCCTTATTTTCTTTGATAAATTTAATTATTCTTTGGACTTTTTGCCTGGAGAAGAAGTCGTTGATTATTCTTTTAATAAATTCTTATTCAAGACTTGCTGATGTTTTTTTCTTTCTATTTTTTATATGCAAAAGGCATTGAGAATGCATTCCACTGCATAATGAAGTGCAGTGCCAATTCCACCACAGCTGCACTGGCCATTGTCCGATTATATTACACATTTGAGCTCTCTCAAGTGTCCTTAATTATATTATTAGGTTATCACTTTTTTATGAAAGAAAAAATATTGAGTTAATGTAAATGTAGTGTAATTAGTATTAAATTCATTATTTTAAAGGGATAAAATAGATTTTGCAGGATATTGTGAAAGTCGTATTGAATATTAACGTTTAACTGAGGAAGTGTGGTCTAAGAAACCACATTTTCTTTACACGAAAATTCAAATTTATAATAAAAAGATTAGTATGAAAATCTGTTCACATATTCTGCAGATACCTTTTTCTTGACATACAAATTTTTTTTAGAAATTTTTAAAAATATATCATTATTGAAAAATGTACTCGCTTTTCAGCATATATTTTATTCTCAATTTACATGTTATAACGAATAATATTCTTGAAAAAAATATTTATTTTTAAAATTGCATTAATTTTCCCAACATAAAAAAGGTGTATAAAAAAATTGAACATTCAACATTTATATGAAAAATTGACCACTTTTTATTGGCATGATCGGTTTTTGAAGTCCTTTTAAAATACTGGTTAAATGTAAAAATAAGTCTATAATTTATAAAGATATTCATGCTCGTATAGTAATATATTAAAAAAAAATTTTTTTCCAAAAAAGCATTATCATTAAAAATTAATTAAATTTGAGCATGCACATCATAATCAGCTGAATGAGAGATTTCTTCGCAAACATTTTCTGTACAGTTTTCCTCATCACTAAAATAATTTTCTGCTTTATTTAAAATTCCTTGGAACTCTGCTTCATAAAGGTTATCAGAAGGTTCGATAATGTTTCAAGCCATCTGCTAAGCCTGGTTCTTACATTAAAAAGGGGATGCGGTCTTACAGATATCGCAATAAGAAATATCTGAGAAAAAAAAACATCTTAAAAATCGTCTGAAAAAGTGTATATATAGTGAAGGTCAAGAAATAGGATTCAATCTCTTCTATTCAGCTGAAAATATAATAAGGTTGAGCGAAAGTCCATCTTTTGATGTCTGATAAACCTCCTCTCCTCAGTTAATGGTTAAATAAATACTGCATATATTTGTTTAGTTTTAAATTTATAACTCAGATTTGTATTTCTTTTATATCTAACAAACTATTTAACAAAGGAAAAATATATGCTCAAATTTTAGGCTTACTTATTTTATACAAGAAATCGTGATACATTTGACAGGAAAATAAGACATAAAAATAGCTATATGCCATTTTTTTTATCAAAATATTTTAAGCATTAAACATGTATAAAAGGAAAAGGAAAACATATTAATATTATTGGGGAAGGATAAAGGAAACAGTGTTGTAACGAATCATCGGAATAAAATTCTACAAGCTCTGTTATCTCAATATCAGAAATGTAATTTCTGAATACTTATTCGAAAAAACAGAACAAATAATGAATATATATCCAAAAAATAATCATTTAAAATGTATTACAAAAATCCTCATGCAACATTAATTTCTATTTACTGGAAGTAAAGATGTTAATACACATTTCAGAAAAAAAAAAGAATTTATGATAACTTTCTAAAATTGAAATCTATATGATATAACAGCTATTGTAGAACAATTTAAGAGTTTATAAATATAATAATATGAAATTATATTAGTTATGCAATTTTAATCTTCTTTGATGAAATGGTGGTAATTTTATAATCTTTTCAGTTCTTAATTAACTCGAGAAATTATGATTCAAAATGGATAACAGGCCATATTGCGAGACGCAGAAGAAATTACATATGTCTTATTTTAACTTTTTGTCTAATAGATAGTATTAAAGAATGTTTCGCACAATTTTATGAATATTTTTGTCTGATCAAGTAGGGGGCCGGGGTGGCCTGGTGGTAAGGTCTCGGCTTCGGAACCGGAAGGTTGCAGGTTCGAGACTCTTTCCCACCGAGGAACCGTCGTGTGAGGGGGGTCTCTTGCACGTTAAATGTGTCAGGCCAAACGTCCTCCCGCTGGTGTGGAGAGGAGGGTGCCAGTTCAGGTGTCGTCCTCGTCATCTGATCGTGGTTCAAATCTTATGAGGTCCGTCCCAAAATAGCCTTCGTGTTGCTTTCAAACGGGACGTTAATGTAACTAAACTAAACTAAAACTAAAGTCTGATCAAGTAGATATCAGAATTTAAATATTTTCCTGAATAATTTTGCCCATTTTCTCACTAAGGAAAAAATATATATACAATTTTAGGATTCAAATAATTTTCATTTAAATAACACTAATCTATTTTGGGGCAATTTATTTCTTGAATTCAATATTAGTTTTGAATGTATTTTGCAATAATAACTTTTATTATTAAAATAAAATTGTAAAATATGAATCTCAAAGAATAAATAAAATATTTAACTCTAAAAATGTATTAAGAATTATGAGCTCAATCATATTTTTGGAAAGTAGAAAATATAGATTTGCATTTAGTAGTTTCTTGCCAAGTCTGTTCAAAGTTTTATTATTTTTGACTTTTGTTTGTAGATTTCGAAAATTTAACATAAACTACGTATATGGTATTCATGAATAAAATTTTAATTACAAGAACATACACAAAATCATGTTGGTCATAAACTTGAACTATTATCAAAGATTTATCTTCAATTACTTCCACAGTAGTTTATTATATTGTATCGCTTTGATAGATATTCGCAATATAGTTTAATAGCGTAGAATATTATTTAAAATCATATAATATTGCTCAGTATTGTACAATATCGGGCAACATATTGGATACAATTGTGTGATAGTAAAAGTCTGCAATATTTTTATTTCAGGAATCTTTATCAATAAACTAGCACATTAAATAAAAAAGTAGAAAAGAAATTTGAACAAATTTATAAAAAAAACACATTTTGCATATTTTTTTATTTATTTGATATTTTAAATCATAATATAAAACTAACTCAATGAAGAGAAAAAACTGGCCTAAAAAACTCTTACTGTATGTGAAACCCTTTCAGCATGAAGAACAATCTTTCTTTTTCAATTGTATTTTTTTTTCGATTATTTTTATATAACTTCATCATTAGTAATTATAGTATGTTGTACTTAATCCTTGTGATTGTAATGCTAATACTCATGGTATTTTGTATTAGAAAGTCCCTCATTTGAGATTTGATTCCATCTGCAATCG